>CM071572.1:2400960-2614997 GCA_036426205.1 Ascaphus truei
TCCGACTGTAAAGTGCGAAACATACACTCTGCTCAAATAGCACAAGGCCATCCCCACAGTACGTCATGCTTACATTCATACACTGCGTAATGTCACCCATCTCATACACTGTTCATAACTGCATACACTGCCTACTTGCATACACTAATACTCTTCATACATCATGAGCCTCTGCAACAACTGCATACTCTGCATACACACATACTTATACCATACCGCTACTATGCTCATACTCTACTCTTGCACACTACATTACTCGCATCACAGCATGCACTCGTCATACTACTGCATAACGCTGCAGTACCCTACAAGCTCTGCATACACAGCATCTTACCTCTACGTGCAATACACACATACATCGCTGCATACACTAATATGCCTGCATACACCACATACTCTGCAGACCTCATGCCTACACTACATCTTGCATACTCCTACATCTCTGCATACTCTGCAACGTGATACATCGCACTCTGATACTCTAGACATACTACTCTATCAGTACATCGTCATACACTAGCATACTACTCTGCATACACACATTACCGCATCGCTTCATAGCGCTAATGCATACTCCGCAATACACAGTGAATGCTCGCATATGCTACATAATTTTATCGCATACCTGCATGCCATAACTCATTGCATGCACCTCTGCATACTCTGGTGCCCCCAGCCTGTGATGGTCTGGACTACCATCACCCAGGCATGGGCCCCCCAAGTCTGTCCTTGCTCTTCCCCTACTCCCTGACGGAGCAGGAGGTGTAGCCCTCACTCCCACTCCCCTATGGGAGGGGATGTAAGTGCCGGAGGACCGCATCACTCTTTTCCATGGAAACAGTCTCTCAGGGGATAGACCACACTGGCACCTGTTATGAATGGCAGGCCCCTTAATTACCCCTGGGGGAGGGTCCAAGTTTGAGCCCAGTTGGGCAGACACACAGTCCTTGTCCCGCCCCCTCTGTCAACTCAATGGAGCTGCCTCACTGCAGGGGGAAATCCCCGGTTGGGCCTAACACTCTAACACTCTGCTGCACAGATACCAGGACTGCATGTTAGGCATGGCAGAAACCAGACAATTGCTACATATTACTAGGAAAAATTGCTGTCCACCACTGGGTGAGTGGGCTACTAGAAGGCGTTCATTCGTACAGTTTAAAGGGGATAGATACAAGTCAACAGATCCAATATGACCGGAGCTACTCAGCGCCATAGTACACAGAAAAATGCCAAACGTAAGCCTGATGGTTTGGTCCCACGACGGTCCCCAGCGTAACTAAAACGCACGCATGTGTGCATTGCTGCACATAGATAAACTTCCTTTTTTGGAGAATGAGACTGTGAGCTGTATTCAAGATCCACTATGTGAGATATAAATGGTGTTGTGTGGTGTGTGTGTGTTTGTGTGTGTGGTGTGTGTTGTGGTGTGTGGTGTGTGGGGTCGCTGTGGGTGTGTGTGTGTGTGTCTGTGTGTGTGTGTGTGTGGTGGTGGTTGTGGGTGGTTGTGTGTGTGTGTGTGTGTGTGTGTGTATTTCTTGTCTGTGTTTTGGTTTTTTTAAATGGTGTTATAGGAGAGGGTTTTTTAATGTTATCTAATAAATAATTAATAATTATTACATTAACCTCCTGCTGTCAGAAGTGTTAAAAGAAAAA
Source organism: Ascaphus truei (assembly GCA_036426205.1). Lineage (NCBI taxonomy): Eukaryota > Metazoa > Chordata > Amphibia > Anura > Ascaphidae > Ascaphus > Ascaphus truei. The sequence goes on from CM071572.1 coordinate 2,402,614, forward strand.
GTCAAAGTGATGCGATAAATGAGAGGAATACAGGCAGCATGGGTATATCACAGGCCTTAACGACCTGTGTGTAAATGATTAGCAGGCAGGTACAGTGCAGGAAGCGGGGCGGCTGCAGAGGGATCTGTGTTGGGTGCTGGTACTCTTTATTGGAGCAATCCGTCTTCCTAGATGTAGCCGTCTCATGGTGGGAAACCCCACCGTCCGCTCCTTGTGACCTTAAGCGACTTTATTTTCTTCAGGCCGCAAACATTAATAAGTGCGCTCCACAGGCCGGGACTTGCATATGTTTACAGCACGGCGCTACAGTGTATCAGAAAGAAATATGAGTGTGCTTACCCTGTCACGAGAGCTCGGGCATTATCCGTGTAACCTGCAAACGAGGGTTTCTTCTACTAAAATCTCCCAACTGAAAACCAGCACTCTCGGGCTTGATGGGAAGTCACTTACCTACGCCGTCCGCCTCCTCGCTGTCTCCTTTCTGCCGCCCTCCTCCTTTCGATACGCTGCGCCAAATGACGCAGCGGACGTCACCAACGAGGCATCACGCGGCATCCCGTTGCCATGGCATTGAGACGCTGGGTGACGTCACTATGGTGATATCCGTAGCATCGTTTGACGCTGTGAATCGGAAGGCGGAAGCGGGCAGCAGCGAGGAGGCGCCCGGCGTATGCAAGTGCAGAGGGGCGGCGGATTTCAAAACTCGCCGCTGTTTATTAAGATCATATTTGCATTATTTTGTGGGTCAGGATTTTACTGCTAAAAAGTAGTATAGTATATATATACAGGCATACCCCGCATTAACATACGCAATGGGACCGGAGCATGTATGTAAAGCGAAAATGTACTTAAAGTGAAGCACTACCTTTTCCCCACTTATCGATGCATGTACTGTACTGTAATCGTCATATACGTGCATAACTGATGTAAATAACACATTTGTAACGGGCTCTATAGTCTCCCCGCTTGCGCACAGCTTCGGTACAGGTAGGGAGTCGGTATTGCTGTTCAGGATGTGCTGACAGGCGCATGCGTGAGCTGCCGTTTGCCTATTGAGCGAGATGTACTTACTCGCGAGTGTACTTAAAGTGAGTGTCCTTAAACCGGGGTATGCCTGTAGTGCATTATGTGTAGGAAGGTCACTATGTGACGTCAGACATATGACGCATACTGTAAATTGTTGGGTAAAATGAAGTTTGACGCACTGCGTTATGTTGAGTACCCAATTACAGGTAGTCCCCGTTTTCCGACGTTTCGCTTTCCGTCGGACGCGTTTTCCGACGCCGCATAATGCAGAAAAAAAAACCTCATTATCCGGCGCGGTTTTCGCGCATGCGACAGAAACCGCCGCCATTTTCAGTAACATGGGTCCCGTTTTCCGACTGTCCCGCATCCGACGCGGGTTTGCGGGAACGCATTGCGTCGGGGAAGCGAGGACTCACTGTAATCATTTAAATGAAAAGACAGAATTGTGCATTGTTTTAAATTCAGAACTAGTATTCGTAGATAGAACCGATTTCTGTACTATTAGTTGTAATAACCATAGCGTGAAAGTAAAACATTTTGTTAACCTATGACAGGGGTTTAAGTATATCCCTGCTTCAGCACAGGTGGCTCAATCCGTGGCCTGTTGGTGGCCCTTGGACTGGAGTTGGTTACCCCATACCAATATATTGAGACATCCGCGCTGCGTGAAATACATGTTTGGTTGATACATAGCAATTTCATTCTGCGCTAACACAATCAACAGACTTTTTTTTAGGAACGTAGACTATTTTTGTACTTTGTACTCCTCGCCCAGTCCATGCGCCCGGAGGAAGGAAATCATCATTACTGGCGCAGAATGAGAAGTCTCCCGAATGCAAAACTGGGGCATGCTCCGTTCAAACGTATTGCACCCGATTTATCGAAGGAAAAACCCCCCATTACTTCCAATGGGATTCCTTTACTTTGATGAATATGACTCTGTTTTTTTGCACCGGTTTTGCCCGACTCTTGCACCTGGGAGACTTTAGTATATAGAACCCCTGGTGTTCACGGCTGCGGATTGCTGCCGCACATCCGGTCACGCTCCCCGCAACATCACGCTATTTATTTAAAGTAAAAGGGGTGTTTTTAGGGGGCGTTTGCAGTCTCGCCGTCCGCCGCAATAAAATGCCACGCACAGTAAATTATTTGATAATTAATGTTCACACCTATTATTTACACCTTTTTTTTTGTCTGCAGAAGTGCATCGTTATTCTCATCGGAATGTAATTAGCTCCATTCTTCTTAAATACCTTCATTTTCAGGCTCCCACTGTTCCGTTCAGAAGCATTTTCAGATGAACGGTCTTATTTCATGTCAATAAATATTTTATAGTCATCTACACACGTGGTTATTATGTTAATATATTGTAATGCCCTTAATATCTCTTTCACTATCCCCTTACTATTTGTGGTATTAGTACTAAGCAAGTTATATACAAATGTTCCTATACTGTTTATATAATATATTGTATGTTGATGATGAAAATAAAACACAATCTCTATCTCTCTCTCGATATGATGAGGAAGAGAGGAGAACTCTCGAAGCTTGTCCTATGACATAAATTGTTAGTCCAAATAGAAACAGTATCACTGAAGTACTCCTATATTATGCACTATCGCAACTGGACTAACACGGCTATATACAGTATATATATAAATAAAAAGATATATATACATATAAAATTTGACCTAATCACATCTCTTGGGTTCAAATATCACCTCTATGCTGACGACACACAAATGTACTTTTCAACCCCTGACCTTACTCCTGCTGCACAGACTGAAGTTTCTGAATGTCTCTGCGATATCATCCTGGATGTCCCTCCGCCGACTTAAACTTAACATGGCAAAAACAGAGCTCCTCATACTTCCTCCCAAACCTGGCCCTACTACCCCCTACAACATTAATGTTAGTACCAACATTCACCCAGTAGCCCAAGCACGCTGCCTAGGGGTCACACTCGACTCCTCTCTCACATTCGCCCCTCACATTCAAAAGGTATCAAAAACCTGTTGCTTTTTCCTCCGCAATATAACTAAGATACTCCCTTTCCTCTGTTGCTCGACTGCTAAAACTCTGACACAGGCCCTCATTCTCTCCCGTCTTGATTACTGTAACCTCCTGCTGTCCGGCCTTCCTGCCTTACACCTGTCTCCCCTACAATCTATCCTAACCGCTGCTGCCAGAATGACCCTTTCCGAAATCTGTCACAACGTCTCCCATGCTGAATTCGCTCTCCTGGCTCCTATCAAATCCTGTATAACACACTCAATTCTCCTCCTCACTTTTAAAGCTTTACATTCTTCTGCTCCTCCTTCTTCTAAGGATGTCTTCTCTCTACCCCTTTTGTGTCCAAAGCGCTTTCCTGCCTTAAACCCTTCTCACTGACTGCCCCACAACTTTGGAAAGCCCTCCCTCTCGATATCCGACAAGCACCCTCTCTATCCACCTTAATACCCAACTCAAAACACACCTGCTTAAGGAAGCATATGAGTAGCTTTATGAATGATAGTTTTACACCTATACATAAACCTTGGCCCCTTGCAGATGCACTTACCAGAACGCCCTCCTACTGTCTCTGTGTGTGTGTCCTACCAACCAATTAGATTGTAAGCTCTTTGGAGCAGGGACTCCTTTTCCTAAATGTTACTTTTATGTCTGAAGCACTTATTCCCATGATCTGTTATTTATATTATTTGTTATTTAAATGATTATTACGGGTATTACTGCTGTGAAGCGCTATGTACATTAATGGCGCTACATAAAGACATACATAAAAACATACATACGCGTCAGACCAAATATAAATAGTGCTACACAATGAATTTGTGAAATATAGTGATATTGAATAATATTACATATAAGGGCACAAATAGTGCCTATTTTGTGAATTAATTAAAATGTGCAAGTCAATGTGAACAACACCAGCTAAAGCAATAAAATATATAAATATATCAAAAACAAACAACAAAAAACAGTCCCATATAGTAAAAGACAGGGTTTCTTCCTGGGTGAAATCACAGCAGATGAAAGAAGCCACAGCTGCTTCCAATGGGATGAACCACGTGCGAAGGGTAACCTAAAAGAAAAGAAAGCGCACGACCCATAGTGTCAAATTGTACAACCCTTTAATAAAAAGAAGGGGCAGGTAAACAAGTGCACTCACAAGGGAAGGGAATGTAACAGCAGTGAGTGATATAATCAGCAGCCAGCGATCCCACAGATGTAGAACTGCAGCCCTGGCCGTCCTCTCCTGGGAGGTAACAAGGCGGGTCCGAACAGGACGCCATCCAGCAGAGTCCCAAATAGAAGGAGAATCCTTGATTGAGGAGAATTCTAAATCTCGCGGCCAGAAACACACAGAGCAGGACACGGGCCTCGTCGACCTCGGGGCGTGATGATGTAATGCCGGAGCCCAACGCGTTTTGTCACAAGACGGCAACTTCTTCAGGGATTGAATTAACATGATTTGTAGAATCTTTAAAATGCCAGTGTGTCTGCAAATATATGTATATATATATATATATATATATATATATTATATATATATATAATTACTTTTTTACTCACCATAACTTAACTCTATATATTAGATATATATGGTGTGTGGTTGCTGTGTGTGTGTGTGTGTGTGGTGATGTGTGTCGTGTGTGTTGTGTGTGTGTTGTGTGTGTGTGCTGTATGTGTGATGTGTGTGCTGGTGTGTGTGTGTGGTGGTGGTCTGTGTGATGTGTCGTATGTCGTGTGTTGTATATATATATATATATATATGTAATATATATATATATATATATAATATAATCTATATATCTGCGCTGATTTACTAACATTAACAACACAGCTCATTTCCATCTGCCCCGGAGCTCCCCCTCACTACATTCATTATTACTGTATGTTAGAGAATACATGTAAGATTGCGTTTACCAGTCTATTTGTAAAATTGATACAAGGGCGCTGCATTTTCCTATTTGCAGGTCTGTGCTGTTTCATTGAAACTGATTCACGACACAGGCTAATAATTAGTATTGCTTGTGGTCACAGTACATTCCTGCAATCAATTAAAGGTAAGGTTGCATTGATAAAGTGCAAGATAAATTAGGGACAAGCGTAGTGATTAGGCTACTTAAGTAAAACGCCTGCGTCAGCATGTGGGTGGGAACGGAAAAACGGCGTTTATGTAAATAGCCTCCAATGCGTCAACATACACACAGTTCCAGCAAACTCCAAACCCAAGACCTACATATATGTGTGTAAATAATATATATATATAACAGAGGGACAGGGACACCATAAATATGCCTTCATCAAGAGCTCCAGAGGGTCGCCGAAACGTTGGGCTAATATTTTGCATATTTATGGTGTGCCTAGCCCTTAGTTATTTTTTTACAGTACCTTATACGGAATCTGATAGCAGCACCTGCTCCAGTAGTCTGCTCTGTGCTCCAATCTCTTCACAATATACATATATATATATATATACATATATATATATATATATATATATATTAGGAGATAACGGGAAGAGCAGGGTTGGACCTGTCTGAGACATGTGAATGTGCTCACAAGTGATTAGTTTAATTTGCTGTATGCTCTACAGTGGAGGGTTTTTGTCACTTTTTTTTCTCACCATAACTTATCTAAGATGTGGTTGAAACCTATCCCAGCAAAGCCAGTCTAACCATCCTCACACTGATGAGCCAAAAGGTCGAAACAGCTGTCAGGTATTGCTTCTCTGCCTTTTGGCTAAGATAACATGCATAGTCTGTCCTTCCAATGATGGAACTTGTGGAGATAGTCAAAATGGCTGAGAAGTGGATATAATAAGCCCGGGTATTTTTAGTTCGTCGCACCCCAGGGATGGCAAACCTGGTGGGGTTCACTGGTCGCTGCACCTTTGAGTTGTGATGTGCCTACATCAGTAGAGCACCATGTACCGCACAACTGGGTGGCACAGACCCTTATTATTTCCACCCTGAGCATCTCCCTGACATTCTAGCTGGAGCACGCACAGATTTTTACATTTCCCTAGGCCTTCGGGTCAGGGCCTTCGGGCCAGGCCTTCTTTGAGCACTTTTTGCACTGCATTGCAGAGCCCAGAAGCACTCAGCACCATGAATTTTGTTTGTTTTTTCACGTTTGGTTATTAGTCACCTGTCTCTCTTCGGAGAGAGAAAAGACTAAGTGCCAGTCTATAATCTCCCCTCCCTCCTCGGAGAGAAAAGATTACGTGGTGTTCGCCCTGAGTGGACTCAGATCCACCTGCCTGGGCTTCTGGCCGAGGAAAGGAAGAGGAGATGGAGTGTTGGGACACTAGACTACAGCTGAAGACCCATTTGAACGCGGACCCTTTTGTCTGGTCGCCTGGCCGAGAAGGGAACTATTAAGAGGAGACTGATTCTTCGGATGAAGACTCCATGGAACAAGCCCTCGTGGCTGAAGACATACTGGATAGACCCAGGACAGGACCGACCTTTGGCGAGCACAGTCACAAGTAGGGAGCACCTGGAACCCTTTGTGGACCATGAGGCACGGTTTTTAGCGTGATCACATTCACGGCCCGGGCTAAAAAAGCTGTCTGTCAGTAGGTCTATAAGCTATGCACTAAACCCAGGCTGTGCTGAAAGGCTGTATAATGCAGCAGGCATAAGCTCATAGGGGTCCATGTCAATATGGACTTGAAGCAAAAGGTGACTCTGTGTGCTCATTTACATGTAATTTCCCAGAATCCTTTGCTGCAGTGGAGATAAAGGTGGAAAGCCGGAGCTGGGTAGTGACCTACAGTAATGTATACAACAAAAGACAAAGAATCCCCAATGCTACATCCAACACAACAAATTATTAAGTTAAACACTATCTGTTATTCTTCTCATAAGTAAGTAAGTACTCAATCCTTTGGCCAATGCATTATAAGCCTGTAACCACGTCATGTTTGCCTCTGCACTGCAGGTCCTGACTCACGTGTTCCACTGTGTGTACTGTACGTCTAATAGTTTCACTATAGGCAGGCAAAGGAAAGTTGGAGCACCACTATGAACAGTGAAAAGAAAAAACTGCAAGAGAGTGTGTCCCATAAAATAAAATATTTAATGGATCAGAGCATCAGCAACAAAAAACGAGCTCACAGGCCCCCACCAACGCGTTTCGAGCGATACGCTCTTTATCAAGTTGCATACTGATCCTACCTTACCAGGTATCTAATATACCTAAAACAGAAATAAAATATATTATATTATATATAATACCTGCATTTTCCCGCCATCTGTCGCCCTCCATCCGCTGCCTGAGCACGTCACGAATGACGCGTCATGCGCGACGCGGAGTGGTGACGTCAGCGCGTCAATGCGTGTGTTCAGACAAACAAAACCGTTATTGAAAAACGGAGAAAAAACTATTTATGCCCACACGAACCCTTACCTCACACACAGACCTGGCCAGTATAATGCCTTTATCTCACAGCATGAAGACAAAACAAATCTTAAACCAGCAGAAAAAATGAAATAAATCGAGACGAATGAATTATAAATTGAAGGCTCTTGTATGAACAATTGGACCTCAATCTTCTCGCCACAAAAACAAACAAAAACAAGTGTTTATGCTTGTTTTTTTATGTCGAGAAGATTGGGGTCCAATTGTTCATTACAAGATGCCTCTCAATTTATAATTCATTCGTCTGATTTTATTCATTTTTTGGGGTCCAAACGCGTCATTCGTGACGTGCTCAGGCAGCGGATGGAGGGCGACAGATGGTGGGAAAATGCAGGTATATCAGATACCTGGTAAGGTAGGATCAGTATGCACCTTGATAAAGAGCGTACCGCTCGAAACGCGTTGGTGGGGGCCTGTGAGCTCGTTTTTTGTTGCTGATGCTCTGATCCATGAAATATTTTATTTTATGGGACACACTCTCTTGCAGTTTTTTCTTTTCACTGTTCATAGTGGTGCTCCAACTTTCCTTTGCCTGCCTGTTTGGATTTCGTGGAAATACGGAAGCACACACCTGTGGAAGAAGATCACACAGAAGACCCTACAGATGTGAGTAACATTACTCTTGTACACCCTTTAATTTGTCCACATCGATGCATATATGTCTGGACACTAGCCAGTGGGAGTTGTTCGTTATCCAGAAGTGGAACTCCATCCAGCTATTCGATTAACGGTGGATAGTGGTGTAGTCATTATTTGACCACAGGTCTATACATTTATATGTGATACTCCAAGGATTTGTACAGTGAAGATTTAATGGATTATAGTGTATGCTTATACAAGCTACTGATCTTTGTTTGAGCACCATACAGCTTTTTTCTTCTTTCTTAATAGTTTCACTATGGCTAAGCCGCATGTGATCACGATGTTTGAACTAGTTACTAGATTATCACTATCCTTACAAGAAACACAAGGCACTGCTGAGATTTGAGTTCGGGATTTCCTGTGTACAGAGAGGCGCTTTAACTAACAAAGCCACTGCACCAGGCGTCATAGTCTGCAATAGCTGCAGTTCTGCCCAGTGGGCACTATCTTGGGATTTGGAGAATGGCGACAGGAGCAGGTAACAGATGAACGTGTATTAATAGAATGGATTCAATTACGCATCGTGGGTCTGATTTGTCCTTTTCTTGGCATCACAAATCTCTGGCACATCCGAGGGGGCGTCAGGCTCATCGGCTAACGGTTTTCAGCAGTTTGAAAAGCATTGCACCAACACAAATGTTATTTTTAATACATAGGGGGGATGTATCATGGCAAAATTGGTGCAAATCTCCAGCACACCTGATGTATAAAAAAATAACGTTGATTGTTGGTAATGGAACTGGGGCCATTTTGTTCCCCCGAGATTTGCATCCCTTTTGCATGAATACATGGGCACATATGTAAAGCCTCCCAGGAGCAAAATCTGTGCATAAAACAGCCCCAAATGTATCAAGGGAAGAATTCCATGGGGTCCGTGTATCAGCCAAAGTGGAGCAATTTTGGGGTAAAAAGAGGGCAGATGTATCAACATAAAGAAAGTGCAAATAGAAGTTTGTTTTGATGTTTTGCTCCATTTTGTGCTCGTGTTTGTGTCAAATGTATCCAAGCGTTTCTTACATCTGACGCAAATTGTTAGTGTAGCCAGGGCTGGTTTCTGGCTACCAGTCTGCCCTTCTCCTGGCAGTAAGCCCTGGTAAGAGCAGGCCTGCCAGGACGAAGCCTGGGTTTTCTCCACCCCCAGCAGCTTCAGTGAGTCACAGGGGAGGCGGTGCGACTAGGCCTGTGTATCCAATCAGGGACTCGGACCTGGTCCCTGCTTTTCCTGTACTTAAGGGGCTGCGCCACCAAAGTTAGTCAGTGTCTCTACCCTTGAGAGACCGGTTCTCACCCAGAAGTGCTGATTGGCTGTGCACTTACTGCCTTCTCCCCTTGGGGAGTAGGAGTGAGACCATACCCCTGGCTCTAATAGGGAGTCAGGGAAGAGCAAGGACTGCTGTGGGGGCCCTGTACCTGCAGTGGAGGTCCAGTGTACACCCTGAGGGTGAGGCCCCAAGGACTGCTGTAACCACTGTGTGAGCTGGGAATGCTGACCATCTGCAATGTGTAGAATAAAGTGTGTCCCTCTTCCAATATACCTTCCTGCCTCAGACTGCAATCTATCAGGGGGGAGTGGAAGTAAGTTCTCCTGCAGGGATTGTCTCCACATCCCTGGGGCCTGCAAGAGATGAAGGCGCTGTCACTGTGAGTACGAATCAGTTACTACCCCAGAAGCCTGTTCTGTTCTCCCCTAGCGCAGATCTACTGTGAGCAAGCAGGTATACACCACACCACGTAACAATGCAATCTCCCAGAGGGTGGAGGAACACGTGTTAAATTAGGTAGAAAAGTTTACGCCGCTTCAGATCAGGGGGATTTTATTTACTCAAACACAAGATACAAAAGTGATGTGCGGAGACGCAGAGTTTGCTGCACCTCATTGTAATCTGTGCATCATGTATCTCCTCCCTATCACCCCCCCTTATCTCCTCCCTCACCCCCCTTATCTCCTCCCTCATTCAACCCTCCCTATCTCCTCCCTCACTTCTCCAACTCCCCCCTCACTCCTCCAACACCCCCCTCACTCCTCCCTCCCTCCTCACTCACTTATCCCTCACTCTCCCTACTGTCACTCCACAATGTGCAGGGTAACGCAAATGGCCAAAACTTGGTGCAAAGACCTCAATACATTGAGGCAAAGATGCCAGTGTAAACCAGGCAATTTGCGTCACTTTTGCTCCAAATATGTAAAGACTTCAGGCTGCGAAAGTAGGATAAAACTAGTGCAAAAACCAGAGCTATATGGGCTAGTGTGGGGGGTGTACGAACTTTTCTGTTCGCGTCCCCCTGTCTGCTCTCCCCCCCCCCTGCTCGTGCCCCCCTCCTTACCTGCTCTCCGGCGGCATCATATGACATCACGCTGTCATGTGATGTCAAGTTGCCATGGCAACATGTTGCCATTGACCCCACGGCGTCATTGGACGTCGCATTATCATGGCGACGTGTCGCCGAAGAGCCGGCTGAGAGCAGGTGAGAGAAGTTACAGAGGCCTCACACCTGCCCTGGCATTACATTTAAATGCCTTGGGGAAGAGCGCAGGGCCTCTGTATCCACCGCGTCCCCCTAGAAATCCCGCACCCCCCCTAGAAATCCCGCCCCCCCCCTAGAAATCCCGCACCCCCCCTAGAAATCCCGCACCCCTGGGCTAGTGGAAGAGTTTCCTTCTGATAAAGCAGGGGCTATTCTCTGACACGGGCTGTGCCCGGGTTTCCAGCTGTGATACTTTAGTAAATAACCCCATAGGCCTCAAGAGGGTAATTTCTAAAAGTCTAACAACCAGAGCAAAAGCATAAAAATCCAACAAAATACCATTAGTTTCAAGGGGAATATTTTTCCTAATAAATCCGGTGCAGCTCTTCTGATAAATGACCCCATCAACTGCTTTCAGGTGGATTCGTTTTCTTTGATATATACAGTGTCCTGTATGTATGTATATACAGTATGGTGCAGTTTTTTGCCCCCCGGTTTGCCGGGCAGTCTTTGGTAAAGAAGTCCAATAGCTATCATACAGTAGTTTGTACAGATGTAGCCATTGTTATAAGAACCCGCGGTGCCCTGCAGTGGGAGAAGCGCGCATTGTTCTAATTCCGCCGTGTCAGAAGTGGGCGGGGCTCTTGTAGGAGCGCGACATCACCGCGGGAGCGTGCCGAGGGTTCCAATAACGTTGGCTACCCCTGTATATGCACTTCCAAGGCCTCACAAGACTATCTGCCAGGTATATAACAGCAAACACCAGAACAGTGCATGCTGGGAGAGACTCTCCTCTTTCTTCTGCAAACCCCAGTGGCTTTTCGTGTGGGATGAGATATTTTAACTATTTAGCTGCCAGAATTTCATGCCACCTGCCGCTGCAGCACGAAAGTACTATTACCCCATTGACTTCCTGAGGGGTATGCAGAGCATTGCACAGCAACACGAAATACGCCATGTGCGCCGAAATAATGCCCGCCGAACATTGCTGCCCTCTCTCGCAGCCAAGAGGTGAGAAGGCCTTTCAAATGGTTGTTGCATTCACCGTGACGGGCTAAAGGGTTAAAACAATCAAGATGCTGGATCTTCAAGTGCTTGCCATGATGAAATTAATGAGTATGGGAAGGGTATGCTAATGAAGCTAGTATTAGCATAGTAATCCCGTTAGATGAGTGTCACTCCAGGAGAGGGTATGGATTTGTGGAGAGAGGGCCCCCCCGACATACCTTACTGCTCTGCAATGTATTTTGAGCCCTTTGGGAACTAAGAGGTTAACTCATTCATCAGCTACTTTTCTGGATGGATTTGATCTGTAACATGGGGCGGTCCTCAAGGGCCACCAGCAGGGTCAGGTGTTCTGGATCTCCCTGCTTCAGCGCAGCTGGTGGTGTTTGGCTGAGCCACCTGTGCTGAAGCAGGGATATCCTGCAAACCACACCTGTTGGTGGCCCTTGAGGACTGGAGTTGGCTACCCCTGTTTTATAATAACGTGGCACAGATTTTAGAAGCTTTGGGGTAGAGAGACAGAACCAGCTTTAAGAATTCATTATGTCCCGGGAGCCTGGTGTAGAAAGAAATATAATCGTGCGCTCCTCACAACAGGGATTTCTAGTCATCACGTATTTAAGAGCACCATACAAATAAAGCGTTTGTATCAGTGATAATAAATAATGGATCACATGCACCTGAGAAGCAACAAGGTCCCGCACGGGGACAGCGGGTTTCGCAAGGCTCCAATAAAGGGTTTGGGGTTTGGGTTCCCCAACTCAAAGAAAGATGCACATTTAGTGGCTAGTCATATATATATATATAAGGACGGGTGGTCATAAATGGGTTTCTGTATCAAGGAAAAGGGGGATCAGTGTTGTGGGGAAATGACAGCACCAGATGGGTTCAGAAAAAAATCCCAGTGAAAAGGTGGCTTTTTCTTTGCTAAATCTGGTGTAATTGTGGGACAAGAAATGGTACTTTTGCCTTGATACCTGCACACGCCGATACCTGCGCAGGCCGATACGTGCACAGGCCGATACATCCGCAGGCCGATACAGGCGCAGGCCGATACCTGCGCGGGCCGATACCTGCGCGGGCCGATACCTGCGCGGGCCGATACCTGCGCGGGCCGATATCTGCGCGGGCCGATACATACACATGCGATACCTGCACAGGCCAATACAGGCGCAGGCCGATACAGGCGCAGGCCGATACACGCGCAGGCCGATACCTGCGCAGGCCAATACCTACGCAGGCCGATACATACACATGCGATACCTGCACAGGCCGATACATGCGCAGGCCGATACGTGAACAGGCCGATACACGCGCAGGCCGATACGTGAACAGGCCGATACGTGAACAGGCCGATACATACACAGCATGATACATACGTCACAGGCCGAGACGTGCGTAGGCCAATACATACATAGGCCGATACATACACAGGCCGATACATGCACAGGCCGATACATGCACAGGCCGATACATACACAGGCCGATACATACACAGGCCGATACATACACAGGCTGATCGATACATACACAGGCCGATACATACACAGGCCGATACATGCACAGGCCGATACATGCACAGGCCGATACATACACAGGCCGATACATACACAGGCCGATACATACACAGGCCGATACATACACAGGCCGATACATACACAGGCCGATACATACACAGGCCGATACATACACAGGCTGATACATGCACAGGCCGATACATGCACAGGCCGATACATACACAGGCCGAGACGTGCGTAGGCCAATACATACACAGGCCGATACATACACAGGCCGATCGTTACATACACGGGCCGATACATGCACAGGCCGATACATGCACAGGCCGATACATGCACAGGCCGATACATGCACAGGCCGATACATGCACAGGCCGATCGATACATACACGGGCCAATACATACACAGGCCGATACATACACAGGCCGATCGTTACATACACAGGCCGATACATGCACAGGCCGATACATGCACAGGCCGATACATACACAGGCCGATCGTTACATACACAGGCCGAGACGTGCGTAGGCCAATACATACACAGGCCGATACATACACAGGCCGATCGTTACATACACAGGCCGATACATACACAGGCCGATCATTACATACACAGGCCGATACATACACAGGCCGATACATACACAGGCCGATCGTTACATACAAAGGCCGATACATGCACAGGCCGATACATGCACAGGCCGATACATGCACAGGCCGATCGATACATACACGGGCTGATACATACACAGGCCGATACATGCACAGGCCGATACATGCACAGGCCGATCGATACATACACGGGCTGATACATGCACAGGCTGATACATGCACAGGCCGATACATACACAGGCTGATCGATACATACACGGGCTGATACATGCACAGGCTGATACATGCACAGGCCGATACATGCACAGGCCGATACATGCACAGGCCGATACATACACAGGCCGATACATACACAGGCCGATACATACACAGGCTGATCGATACATACACGGGCTGATACATGCACAGGCCGATACATACACAGGCTGATCGATACATACACGGGCTGATACATGCACAGGCCGAGACGTGCGTAGGCCAATACATACACAGGCCGATCGATACATACACGGGCTGATACATGCACAGGCCGATACAAGTACAGGCCGATACATGCCCTGGCCGATAGATACATACACGGGCTGATACATGCACAGGCCGATACATGCACAGGCCGATACATGCACAGGCCGATCGATACATACACAGGCCGATACATGCACAGGCCGATACATACACAGGCCGATACATACACAGGCCGATACATACACAGGCCGATACATACACAGGCACAGCTATCTCTCACTCCTATCTCCCCGTGACATGCACAGCTATCTCTCACTCCTATCTCCCCGGGACATGCACAGCTATCTCTCACTCCTATCTCCCCGTGAAGGCACACTATCTCTCACTCCTATCTCCCGTGACATGCACAGCTATCTTCACTCCTATCTCCACCGTGACTGCACAGCTATCTCTACTCCTATCTCCCAGTGTCATGCACAGCTATCTCTCACTCCTATCTCACGTGACATGCACAGCTATCTCTCACTCCTATCTAAATGGACAGCAAAAGCTATCTCTCACTCCTATCTAAATGTGACATGCACAGCTTATCTCTCACTCCTATCTCCCAGTGACAATGCACAGCTATCTCTCACTCTTATCTCCCCGTGACATGCACAGCTATCTCTCACTCCTCACTCACCGTGACATGCACAGCTATCTCTCACTCCTATCTCCCCGTGACATGCACAGCTATCTCTCACTCCTATCTCCCGTGACATGCACAGCTATCTCTCACTCTTATCTCCCCGTGACATGCACAGCTATCTCTCACTCTATTCTCCCCGTGACATGCACAGCTATCTCTCACTCCTATCTCCCAGTGACATGACCCAGCTATCTCTAACTCCTATCTCCCCGTGGGACATGCACAGCTAATCTCTCACTCCTATCTAAATGTGGACATGACACCAGCTATCCTCACTCCTATCTAAATGTGACATGCACAGCTATCTCTCACTCCTATCTAAAGTGACATGCACAGCTATCTCTCACTCCTATCTCCCCGTGACATGCACAGCTATCTCTCACTCCTATCTAAATGTGACATGCACAGCTATCCCACTCCTACTAAATTGAACATGCACAATACTCTCACTCTTTATATCCCAAACGTGAAAGCACAGCTATCTCTACTCCTATATCCCCGTGAACATGCCACAGCTATCTCTCACTCTATTCTAATGTGACATGCACAAGCTATCTCTCACTCCTATCTAAATGTGACATGCACAGCTATCTCTCATCTATCTCAACGTGAACATGCACAGCTATCTCTCACTCAATCTAAATGTGACATGCACAGCTATCTCTCACCGTGACATGCACAGCTATCTCTACTCCTATCTCCCGTGACATGCACAGCTATCTCTCACTCTTATCTCACTGTGACATGCACAGATATCTTCACTCCTATATCCCCGTGAAAGCACAGATATCTCTCACTCCTATCTCCCCGTGACATGCACAGCTATCTCTCACTCCTATCTAAATGTGACATGCACAGCTATCTCTCACTCCTATCTAAATGTGACATGCACAGCTATCTCTCACTGTGACATGCACGGCTATCTCTCGCTCAGCTCTTCTATGTACAGTAGTAGCATCTTTGTACTGTGAAGCTTTTTTACATTACTGTGCATTGTATGTTTCATAAGGCCTGGGACATAGTGATTTTATCAGGGCGGAGGCGCGCTGAGGCTCAGGGAAAGCGGGTGCTTTCCCTGGCCTTACACAGCGCGCTGTCCGTGGGCGTGTCGTGACCGGCCCTGCGCTCCGGCAAGCAGGAAAATCTGAAACCTCCGTGAGAACACAGATTCCCAAGCGTGCGGGACGGTGCGGACGCGTGTGCGAGCCCTGCTAAAGCCGCTCTTCATTGCGGCGGCTGCAGGGGGCTCAGGCGAGCAGCAGCACGGGTCAGCGCATAAGCGGGAACATGTCCGAGGCCAACAGTGTCATATTGCGTGTAAATTTGTTTGCATTATGTTTCCATGTCAATCCATGGCATAGCTCGTATTGTGTAAACAGTGTAACCATTGCTGTGTACATTGGTGCACATTATGTTTCCATGTCACATCATGGCATAGCTCTGTATTGTGTAACAGTGTCACATTGCTGTGTACATTTGTTGCATTATGTTTCCATGTCACATCATGGCATAGCTCTGTATTGTGTAACAGTGTAAACTTCTTGTGACATTTGTGCTTATGTTTCAAGTCACATCATGGATAGCGCTGTATTGTTGTAACAGTGTCACATTGCTGTGTACTTGTTGCATGTGTTGTTTCCATGTCACATCATGGCAAGTCTGTATGGGTAACAGGTCACATTGCTGTGACATTTGTTGAATAGTTCCATGTCACATCATGGCATAGCTCTGTATTGTGTAACAGTGTCACATTGCTGTGTACATTTGTTGCATTATGTTTCCATGTCACATCATGGCATAGCTCTGTATTGTGTAACAGTGTCACATTGCTGTGTACATTTGTTGCATTGTGTTTCCATGTCACATCATGGCATAGCTCTGTATTGTGTAACAGTGTCACATTGCTGTGTAGCTGTTACAGGTGGTGTTATATTGTTATATTGATTAATATGATATATAACTGCATAGCTGTGCGGGTTTGTGTAAAGCATTATATTACTGTGTAGCTGTGTTGTATTATGTGTCTGTGTAGTTTACTCCACCCCCCTTCTTTTCCCCACTACGGTATACGGTTTCACATCATTGCTGAGCTGTGTTGCAATGTGAAAGAAGCCCACATGAAAACAATACAAACAGTACACCAAAATGGGAAGGTTTCAGAAGATATTGTATTGTGCTGTGTTCTATTGTGTAATTATGTCACAACATTCTGCAGCTGTGTGGTGGTGCTGTGTTGTAATGTGTATCCCTGTCCCATCATTGTGGAGCAGTGTGGTGGTGCTGTGTTGTAATGTGTATCCCTGTCCCATCATTGTGTAGCTGTGTGGTGGTGCTGTGTTGTAATGTGTATCCCTGTCCCATCATTGTGTAGCTGTGTGGTGGTGCTGTGTTGTAATATGTATCCCTGTCAGGATATTTGTGTAGCTGTGTGGTGGTATGCGGTGTGCGGGGTGTATCATGGCCACATCTTTGTCTAGCTGTGTGGGGGTGCTGTGTGTTGTTGTGTTTCCTGCCACATCCTTGCCAGCTGTGTGGTGGTGCTGTGTTGTGTAATCTCTGCCACATCCTGTGCCTAGTGTGTGGTGGTGCTGTGTGGTATCATCTGCCCCCCCACATCCTTGCCTAGCTGTTGTGTGGTGCTGTGTTGTGTATCTCTGCCACATCCTTGCCTAGCTCCTAAGCGGTGTGGTGGTGCTGTGTTGTTGTATCCCTGTCCACATCCTTGCCTAGCTGTCTGGTGGGTGCGTGTGTGTATATCCCTGTCAGATCTTTGTGTAGCTGTGTGGTGGTGCGTGTTGCTGTATCTCTGCCCACAGGTCCTTTGTCTAGCTGTGGTGGTGGTCTGTGTTACTGTGTAGGGTAGGTGCAGTAGACTCACCTCTGGGTAGCCCCGTCTCTGTGGGTGGAGTGAGTGATTATTTATCACTGGCTGCTGCTTTCAGCCGGAGTGCAAGGATGGTGCCGGGTATGTCGGTTGTCTTGATTACATTCTCCATGGACGAGCAAGCAGATAAAACTCGAGTCTGAAAAACAATGGGCAGTCTTTTGGTCAAGTATAATCCTGGTTCAACGCGTCCATATCACTCAATTACAGGTCTATATCATCAAAACACAAATATACACTTTATGACAAGTGCAGCTCCATAAGTTCCAGTAAATGTTCACTTTGGATAGTCGCCACACTAAGCACAGTCCATACTCCTTCTCCCTGTTCTTACGCGTCCCATCCAGTAGCTCCATCGCTACATTAAGGTGACTACTTAATATACTTACATGTGGTCTTAGGGTCTGTTATGTAGCGGGCCCTGCGCAGGTATCGCCTGTGGCCAATGTATCGACCGGTGTGACGTCATCGCGAACAGTATAGAGTATGGTAGTTACGCCAGTGCCTGTGATGTGTTGGCTGGTTGGTGTACAGTTCTGTATGTGATTGGCCTGTGGCAGGTAATCGGCCGGTGTATGCGTACTGTATGTATCGGCCTGCGCATGGGTATCGTCGGTCCGCTGTGGTATGTATTCGGCCTGTGCGTTGTATCCGGGCCTGTGTACAGTTACTGTATGTATCGGCCTTTCGTGTGATGTAGCGGCTTGTGCTTGTATAGTCTGTGTAGTATCGGCTTGCGCATGTATAAGAGCAGGCGTGCTTGTATCGGCCTGTGTAACATACTGTATGTATCAGCCGTGTGTATGTATCGGCTTGGCTTGTATCGGCCTGTGCTGTATCGGCCTGTGCATGTACTCAGCCAAGAATTTGTATCGATCAGCCGTGTCATTGTATCGGGCGTGCTGTATGGACTTGCAATGTATCAGCCCGTGTTTGTATCGATCAGCCTGGGTATATTGCTGAGTCGGGTGCGGAAAACTGTGTCTATATCGGCCTGTGCTTGTATCGCTGCCTGTGATGTATCAGCCCGTGTAGCGTGATTGTATTCATCGGCCTTGCAGTTGTATATATGTCCTGTGCATTGTATCGCTGTGCATGTTCGGCCCTGTGCTGTACATCGCCTTGTATGTAACGTACGTCCTGGTATGTAAGGCCTGTGGTATGTATCGGCCTGTGCATGTACTCGGCCTGTGATGTATCGGCCTGTGTATGTATCGGCCTGTATGTTCGGCCTGTGTACTGTTATCGGCCTGTGCATGTATCGCCTGTGCATGTATCTGGCCTGTGCATGTATCGGTCGCTGAATGTAGGTAATCGATCGCCTGTTATGTATCGGTTTCTGTGAGGTATAGCGCCTGTGTAATGTAACGGCCTGTGTATGTATCGGGCCTGTGTATGTAGTCGGCCTGTGGTAGTAGTCGGCCTTGAATATGTAGTCGGCCTGGTATGTTCGAGTCGGCCTGTGCTTGTATCGGCCTGTGCATGTATCGGCCTGTGGCATGTATCAGCCCGTGTATGTATCTAATCGCGCCGGCCAGGTATCGGCCTGTGCTTGTATGACGCACTGTGCATGTATCAGCCTGTGTAGGTATCATCGGCCTGTGTATGTATCAGGCCTTGCATGTATCGGCCCTTTCAGTATCGGTCCCGGAGTTGGGTTTAAGAGCTGTGTAATATCGGCCGTGCATTATCGGCTGTGCATGTATCGGCATGAGCTGTAATCGCATGTGCATGTTCGGCCTGTGATGTAGCTGTTAACGATCGTCCTGTGTATGTTATCGGTCTTGTTGGATCGTGCCTGTGTAGATGTATCGGCCTGGTTGCATGTATCGGCCTGTGACGGTAACGATCGGCACCTGTCTTATGTATCGGTCCTGTGATGTTCGCCTGTTATGTATCGGCTGTGTAATGTATCGGCCCTGTGCATTTGACTCGCCTGTTATGTATCGGCCTGTGTGTATGGTATCGGTGATGTCATGTAATCGGCCCGTGCATGTATCGGCTGTGCATGTATCGGCCTGTGCATGTATCGGTTCCGTGTGTTGATGCTGTATCGTATCGGATCTGTGTATGTACGGCTTGTTGTAGGCGTTGTAATGTACGGCCTGTGTATGTATCGGCCTGTGTATGTAATCGGCCTGTGCTTGTATCGGCTGTGTATGTCATCATTGGCTTGCTGTATCGGCACTTTGAGTATCGTTGCAAATCAGCCTGTATGTATCATTGTCCTGTGCTGTATCGCCGTGTGCATGTATGGCCTTTGCATGTATCACCGGTATGTAATCTATCGGCGTGTGCAGTATCGGGCGGCTTGTATCGGCATGTGCATGTATCAGCCCTTGTCATGTATCGATGGCCTGTGTATGTATCGGCCTGTGCTGTATCGGCCTGGCATGTTCAGGCCGTTGATGTAGCGTCGCGTTGTACGATCGGTCCCTTATGTATGTGATCTGGCTCGTGTTGCATTATCGCCCTGTGGGCATTAATCGGGCCTGTTTGGACGATCGGCCGCCCTGGTATGTACGATCTGCTGTCTGTAAGGCTGTGTATGTATTCGGCCTGTGTATTATTCTGTGTCGGCCTGTGTATGTATCGGCCTGTGCTATGTATCGGACCCTTGCATGTATCGGATCTGGAGTGTAGATCGGCTCGTGTAGTAATCGCCTGTGTAGTACTCACTGGTGGCATTATCGGCCTGTGGATGTACGGGCCTGTGCATGATCGGCCTGTTATTGTATCGGCCTGTGGGATGTATAGGCCTGTGTATGGATTGGCCTGTGCATGTACGCTGTGCATGTATCGGACTGTGCAGTACGGTCCGGTATGTATCGATCGGCCCGATACATACACAGGCCGATACATACACAGGCCGATACATACACAGGCCGATACATACACAGACCGATACATACACAGGCCGATCGATACATACACGGACCGATACATGCACAGGCCGATACATGCACAGGCCGATACATAAACAGGCGAACATACACAGGACCGATACATAACAGTGCCGATCGTTACCCTCACAGGCCGATACATGCAGCGAGGCCGATTACTTTACACAGGCACGATCCATACACAGACCGATAATACCAAATCAATAAACACAGGCCGACTTACATACACAGGCCGATACATGCAACAGCCGATACAGACCATGCCGATACATGCCAGCCGATAATACACGGCCGATATCTCACAGATCTTACAAACCCCCGGAGATACAGGGCCATAGCCAGGGCCGATACATGCACAGGCCTGATACATACACAGGCCGATCGATACTACACAGGCTGATACATGCACAGCGTACATACAAAGCCACAGGCCGGATAACTGCCAGGACGCGATTAGATACATACACGGGCTATACATGCACAGGCCGATCAATGCACAGGCCGTACAAGCACAGGCCGACTCGAACATCACAGGCCGATACATCTACAGGCCGCACTACCACAGGCCGACTAACATACACAGGCCGATACATACCACAGGCCTTACATTACACAGCACTAATACCACACAGAAGACGATACATAAACAGGACCGATCGATTACCTACATTACAGACCGATACATACACAGGCCGATACATACACAGGCCGATACATGCACAGGCCGATACATACACAGGCCGATACATACACAGGCGATACATACACAGGCCGATCGTTACATACACAGGCCGATACATGCACAGGCCGATACATGCACAGGCCGATACATGCACAGGCCGATACATACACAGGCCGATCGATACATACACGGGCTGATACATGCACAGGCCGATACAAGCACAGGCCGATATATACACAGGCCGATACTTACACAGGCTGATCGATACATACACGGGCTGATACATGCACAGGCCGATACAAGCACAGGCCGATACATACACAGGCTGATCGATACATACACGGGCTGATACATGCACAGGCCGATACATGCACAGGCCGATACAAGCACAAGCCGATACATACACAGGCTGATACATACAGTACTGTACACAGGCCGATACAAGCACAGGCTGATACATGCGCAGGCCGATACATACACAGACCGATACAAGCACAAGCCGATACATACACAGGCCGATACATACAGTACTGTACACAGGCCGATACAAGCACAGGCCGATACATACACAGGCCGATCGATACATGCGCAGGCCGATACATACAGTACTGTACACCGGCCGATACATGCACAGGCCAATACATACAGTACTGTACACCAGCCAAAACATGCACAGGCCGATACATACAGTACTGTATACAGGCCGATACGTACACCGGTCGATACATGCACAGGCCGATACCTGCGCAGGCCGCTACATACACAGACCCTATAGACCACATGTAAGTATATTAAGTAGTCCTTAATGTAGCGATGGAGCTATTGGGAGGAAGAACAGTGGGAGAGGTATGGGACTGTGCTTAGTGTGCAGATATCCAAGTGACTTTACTGGAACTGTATGGAGATGCACTTTGTATAAAGTGTATATTTGTGCTTTTGATGATATAGACCTGTAATGAGGATAGGCAGTGGAACCAGGATTATACTCTGACCAAAAGACTGCCCATTGTTTCAAGACTCGAGTTTTATCCTTCTCTGCCATGGGAAATGTAATCAAGAAACCCATCCCGGCACCATCTGCTCCGCTGAACAGCAGCCAGTGTATATCACACTCACACACACAGAGACAGGGCTACCCAGAGGAGTCTACTGCACACTACAGTAACAGCACCACCACACAGCTAGACAAGGATGTGGCAGAGATACACAACACAGCACCACCACACAGCTACACAAAGATCTGACAGGGATACACAACACAGCACCACCACACAGCTAGGCAAGGATGTGGTACACAACACAGCACCACCACACAGCTAGGCAAGGATGTGGCAGAGATACACAACACAGCACCACCACACAGCTAGGCAAGGATGTGGCAGAGAAACACAACACAGCACCACCACACAGCTAGACAAAGATGTGGCAGGGATACACCCCGCAACACAGCACCACCACACAGCTACACAAAGATCTGACAGGGATACATATTACAACACAGCACCACCACACAGCTACACAATGATGGGACAGGGAGGGGGGAGGGGGGGGAAGGAAAGGACAGGAGGAGAGAGAGGTCAGGAACATGGAGATGGTGAGAGGGATTTTCAACCCTCATGGCCACGCTGATCGTTCTGATCTTCCGCTGGGACTCCCACGAACATCTCAGCCCTCTGATGGGAAGTAAAGAATTTCACACCCTCTTCAGTGAAAATCTTTAGAGTGGCCGGGTAAGTAAGGGCAAACTTTCTTTTTTGATTATATAGAGTTGTACACACTCTCCCGAACTCCCTTCTCTTCTGGGAAACTAGAGCCGAAAAGTCCTGGAATATCATTAACCGCTGTCCTTCGTATTCTAGTTTTTGTAGATCCTTGAAAGCTCTGATGATATTAACTTTGTCATTGTAGTTTAGGAACTTGGCTATAATGGGTCTCGGTTTGGAGTTTTGGCCCTCCCTTATTTGGCCCACTCTGTGCACCCTCTCGACTTTAAGGCTGTTATCTTTACTTGTGATCTTGAGCTTGTCCGGCAGCCATTTTTCACAGAAGGGCAGGAGATCACTTTGTTTGAGTGACTCAGGGACTCCGATGATCCGTAGGTTGTTTCTCATGGAGCGATTCTCTAGATCATCCATTTTTTCTTCCAATGTTTTTTTTTTTTTCTGTAGTTCTTCCAGGTTTTTTGTCAGGGAGATCAGGGTATCTTCCGTAGCACTCACCCTGTTCTCCACCTCCTCCACTCTGCCAGCGTGTAGTGCGAGGTCGTTTCTGAGATCTTTAATGCCCTGTTTGATTTCAGCAGAGTTTGCCTCCAATTTAGGTAAAAGTTCTTTTGGAACAGTTTTGGCAATTGTGTGGTAATCTATGTTTAGGTGAAGACTCTGGGGATCTGGAGCGTCCCGGTCCTTCTCACTTGTGTCAGGTCCCTGACCCTCGTGGCTGTCGGCCATTTTATGATTCTCCTTCTTCTTGTCCGTTTTGTCTGTTTTTTGGGATTTGGAGGTCATCTCTTTTGTTTTAGAAAGAGATTTCTCCATATATTAGAGTCCAGTTACACCTCTTTAGGTTTTTTTTAGGTAATTTCCGGGGGTTTTTTGCAGTTACTTTGAGTTTCTCCTCAGGAGCCAACGGAGCTAGTTAGGATCGTGCCTCACTGCTCTGGCGCCACACCGGAAGTCAAGGACCATGTTATTGATAATAAAACAATTAGTAAGTATTGTATGCAACTAATATATTTTTTGAGTCTCTCTAAGCACAGGTCAAAGTTGAAAGTGCACCTACTCAAGACAAAGTTAAAGGTCAAGCATTTCCTACGCAAGCACGCTTAAACATAAACACCCTGACCGTTAACCTACGAGGAAAACAAGACTCCAGCCATGTCTTATTCGAACATTTATTTTTTCTTTCTTTTTTCAAGGACTCAATATTTTTATTATTTTAGAGTGTGTTTAAGTTAGAATTTTAAGATGTATGCACCATTGGGCCTGCGAAAGTATAACCCACAGAGAGATGACAAGATTGTAGTGGTAATGCTCTGCGGGGCCTTGTCAGCAATACTCACCTTCATGTGGTCCTTATACATCGCAGATACCTATCACCATGGTCAAGGGAACACTACACTAAGCACCATCGCACCCACAAACATCACCAAGTCCATTGGTACACTCCGAGATAAGCGAGATCTACATTTAACCCCTTGGGAAAGAGACAACACGTTTGTGGATATTTGCAGATATATATAATAAATCTGGGGTAAATGAATACTGCTGGGTGTGCGGATACATATCACATACACAAATAGCCCCATGGGTAGGAATATCTTACACTAATGCTGAATTTAGAAAAGGGAACATCAATCTGAATTTGTTTACAAGAAACTTCTAAACCAAATTTCACTGGTAAATGAGGTCCCAGTAGTTGGATTTTACATAAATTACACTAGAAACAACAATCAATTTATGGGTCAAGTGCCTTCAGCAACCAGAAACAAGAGAAAAACCACCAAATATTACAGGGCTGAAAGTAGTTTATGGAAAGAACAATTTTGGGCTAGTTTGTTTTCAAATGTAGGAGCTGGGTAACTATATGACAGGCTTAATATATTAACAGATGTGTTAGATGATGTCCTTTATCACACCACTACAGCCATTGCATCACTAACTAACCAAGAACAGGTCCAGATCAGGCTTATGGCCTTACAAAACAGAATGGTTTTAGATTATGTTTTAGCTTCAAGAGGAGGGGTATGTTGCCCTAATTAAAGAAATACTTAGAAATAGAGGAGATTATACAGAATGGGATCGCTGGGAGCCAAAAGGTTGAATGCTTTAATGTGTGTACTAGTGTTACTTGTTGTCATATATGTTTGTGTCACATGTTGCAGACGTATGATCCACAAATGTGCTACCCCCTCACCTTCTTCAGACCTGATGCCATTGTTTAAAGATCCAAACTACAGCAGTCCCTTGAAGAAAGAAGATGCCAAGTACAGTGTTCTAACTCTGGACAATATCCTGGCCGTAGCGCCATACAAGACTATGACAATGAAGGGCATGCGCCCTCTTCCTCTGAGTTATACCAATGAGCATTATCTGATGATG
The DNA here is from genome assembly GCA_036426205.1 of Ascaphus truei. Classification (NCBI taxonomy): domain Eukaryota; kingdom Metazoa; phylum Chordata; class Amphibia; order Anura; family Ascaphidae; genus Ascaphus; species Ascaphus truei. Next base: position 2,428,034 of record CM071572.1, read on the forward strand.
GAGCACCCAAAAAATACAAGTTGTGTCGTCCTATATGGCTCTGGACTAACATCATGTCAATAATTCTCAAAAGCAATTTTTTTTTAAGAATAAGAGGATGGACTAAGAATGTTGAGAAATTTCACATTAAGGGGGTCTAACGTAAACAGCACTCAAATCTCAGCAGCCATTTTGTCAGACTATTCTTGTCAGCCATTTTGTCTTGTTCGCTATAAGTTTTGTATGTCATTCAGTCTGTGTCTGTCTTCCATGTGTTATGTGCTGATTTCTGTGAAGCTTGTCTGTGTGAAGGTGAGAAAGCAGAGTAGTTGTTGGGCTCTCAGTAGATTCTTTGTATCCTTTACCAGCTGCAAATGATGAGGAAGGAGTATGTGGGAGTGTGGGGAGGTAGAGAAAAGTCCAGGCAATAATGAGAAACCTTGGTAAAATTAGAGTCTGAGATAAGTACAGTTTCTCACATTGTAACTCTGAAACAAAGTATCAATAATAATGTGGAGGAAAGGTTACTGAAGCTGATGTAATCCTTTTTGCTGATTTACATATATTCATTTTGTTTCTTTATTATACAATTACGTTATTTTTATGACGCTCAAGCGACCTCATAAAGGGGCGTATGTTTTAGTTTAGGGTATAAATATATGTCATACCATATTAACTGTTAGAGACCTTTTCTATAGAAGCTTTCTCCTGTGTACACTGAATAAACTCATTTGATAACTACATTTTTTGTTGTAACATTTTTACACAAGTTAAGCAATTCGGGTGGTTGATGTGAAAGCCAAGCCCGGGCCAGCTGGCGCTTTTAGGGACACTCTTAAAGTTGCCCCATAGCTCTAGATCACATGAAGACTTCTATCCAGGGTGACTTTTGAAATGTAGAGATGGTTGTTATGAAAGTCAGGACTGGGTGAATCTCCTACGGATCTGTGATTGTTAGGTTAGTGAATCAGGCAAGAGCTCTATCCATGATTCATCCCTGTTCATTCAAATTGGACAAATCAGTCCTGGTTTTTACACTGACACTTTTAATGTGTGAAGGGCTCCAGTGACAGCTTTAGCCAGTGCATGTTATTTCATCTCCATTTCCAACCTAATTTAAAAGGCAGAGGTAGATGTGTCTGCTTCGGTGATCGGAAGCCTCCGTGTAAAGGAACGTAAGAAATGAGTTATGGTATAGAGATAATAAAGGCATAAGTAGTATAGAATATGGAGCGTGTGTTACCATCAGGCTCCATATATCTGAATAACGCCTGCCGGTTATTAACTTGCAAGATTGGAAAAAACATTGAAAACTTGTACAATTAATCATCTGAGAGTGACAGAGACAGGCAGTGGTTAGGGTTATAACCTATTGTGTTGCAGGGCCCTGTGCCATTGAATGGGCTTAGCAAGGGAACACATCTCTTCAACCCAAACGTGTAGGTGATTAAAATGAAAGGTTGTACTGTTAATGTTTTATTATTATGAATAGAAACCCTTTGGCCGCCAACCTAACTCTTTGTCATCATGAAATTCCAGCCAAATTCTTTCTGGTGACTCTCACCCCAGTGTATTCCAGCTCAATGCGATCCTGCCTTGGAGACAGTATTGGAGAAGAGTCTTGAGATGACATGGAGTTTGTTAGACATTAGTTACAGAATGATAATCGGTGAAGGGGCCCAGTGCTGCCATAAAACTGATCTTTTTGATCTTCCAGCAACATCTGATTTTGAGCTATTCCCTCGGTTCTGTATCCCACCGAATCTCAGGGAGACAATGGGCCAGTTAAAATGAAAGAGGATTATTTCCTGTTCTGTTTGGCTACTGTTTCACCTCCAGTGTCGTGATATTTGCAGAATGTTTTCGGTCCTTTGACTATATAAAATGTTTGTATGCAAAACAATATTGCTGTTTCCTTTACATTGTGTTTAAAAGACTGCAAATATGCATGTAAGGGAACATGTCAAGCATTGCAAACTGTTTTCCAGTTAAATAGATGTTGAAAGAGAATTTGGCCCTGTATTTGTTAGAAGATGCAAGTTAGAAGAAGCACACAAAAGACTTGAGTAGAGCACAAAAACGTCTGCTTGTAATCAATTCATCAGAGCCAGTGAGGACAGTGACGTTTCAGGACCAACTGTCCTTTCCTCAGACCAAATATCTAACATGTGATACTAAACAAACTACTATAAATACCCCCAGCAACACCTGTGATGAGAGGTTGAGCACACACTACAGCCTAATTACTTCCGCCTTTGACGTCTGACATCATCGCGCAACGGAGCGGCATGACGTCATGACGCGATGATGTCATGTTGCGATGTAACCTAACAAATATCAATAAAAGAGGGAGTGAAACACAGGAAACCGCACAGCTGGACTGCTGTGCAGTGTGAGACAAGTAAATAGAGGACATGTCTCCCAAAACACATTATTATTAACCAGGAGTACTTAGTAGTAAACATGAGCAGTAGTAACAGATGTTAGAGTCCTTCTCTTGCATGTAGTCCAGTACCATGTAGCCCTGTAATTGTTAGTTTCATCGTATGAAGGCACTTTGCATCTCATCTTTGCTTTCCTCTTCCTTTGCATTGGCTAAACCCTACAGGCCTGAAGTGGTTCTTGCCACAGAGATCCCTACTTTGGATGTCTTACAACATAACTGATGACACGAGAGGCGTTCAGAAGAATGACTTTCCCAAGGTCCCAGCTGCACAACCAAATATCTTGGTCAAGACTATCTCAATCAATAGTTCTTCTTGACACTGTCCTTCATGCCTTAGTCAACCACCTAGGTCATCCTTCATACCGCCAGCTCTCTCTGGGACCTCTGGAGTAACTTACCTGCTAGAGTTCTGCTGTGCAGCTAACGTGAATTGCATCATTTCCCCAAATCTACATCCTCTAGCCTTCATTTTTCATGTCATGGAGATGTCCTTCACCATTCATGCTTCACTTGCCTCTCCGATCCTGCTGTAAGCTAATGTCTCTCTGTGATAGGGTCACTGGACCATTTGATATCTCATAAATGAATTTATTGGTTGCAGTTTAAAACATGAGCCAACTAAGCAATTAATGAGGGATCCTAAGCCGACCAAAGCTACCATGGGGGTCATTTATAAACGTCTCCCTGTTGCAATATTGGCTCAGTATTCATGTTAAAACAACACTGTATTTATTATAGAGAAGAAATCTCATAGCTTCCAATGGAATTGATTTTGCATATTCTGCAGCAGTGAGACTCGGATAATAAATGACCTCAATAAATGTTTCATGGACCTGACAGTTATTGTTTTAACCCCATATTCTGCTGGAGACATATGCGATTAAGGGAGGAGGGATTAACCCCGTGTTGGCGGAGGATACCTTTGCCACTCACCGCTCAGCCGTTGCAGAGTTTATAAAGCAGAGCGCGGCTTGTGCTGGAGCTTTAAAGGTTAGTATTGCTATTTATAACTAGACTGCACGTACGTCTTTATGTATATATATGCGCATAACACATGTATATTATCTCTATACATGACCACTCATGTATACACATTGTCAATGATAACATTTCTCATTGCCCGCGTTAAAAAGGTGTTGCCATGACAATGCCTGTGTATTACACCTATGAGCTCTGTACAGCAATATGGTAAAAATATACATCACCCTCTTGGGAAAGTGACAGATTGAAAATTGTCCTTAAGGGGCCGCTGTCTGCTTGATTTATAAGGTTTTAATTTGTCTGTGACAATGCTACATTTACTTTCATCCCATGTCCCCCCCCCCCCCCCCCGCACAGACCCCCCCCCCCCCCAATCCCAGCATACCCTGTGCTGCTGAACACTCCATCTATACACGAGCATAGCATGGGCAGCCAGAGTGCAAGACTCCCACACACTGATCACATGGCCAGCCCTCTGCAGGCCCACAAGGCAGCCATATCTCCTGTCATCCTCAAACATGAACCCATTGTAGAGAGAAACACCGTTATACCAAATGTGTCACCTTTAAGGCTGGAAAGCTCAGGTTGCAGGATTGTCCTGTCAGCACGAGGCTTCAAAACTGGTGCGGCCTTTCATATATCATGTGGAGACATTGATACAGAGGGGCATATTCTGTAAGCTCTGAGATCGCCCAGCTGTGCGCTCTGACACGGAAGCACCATCAAGCTTATAGAATACGCCTCATAGTCCACTGCGATAAATATCCCCCAAGTATCCAGGTAATTGTGCAGCTAAATTAATGCAGAGAGAAGCATTTTAATTGCGTGTTAATGTGTCCAGTGCTTCGGGTTTGCCCCTTGCATGTCAGCATATGATTTGTGAGGTTCATTAACTGGAAGAGTTACATGATGCACATACTGTATGAGAATGGGATGCATGAAATTGTTTACCAGTCACGTTTTCGCCCTTTTCAGTGTCAACTCTGCACCAGGTAGCACCAACCTCACTGGCTCACAATCTACATCAAACACAACTTGATTACAGAGCTTCCTACGTTTGACACCACTTCAATTCATAATGGTGCAGTGCATCAAAGCGAACCTTCCTTTCAGACCCCAGAGATCCTGGCAATGCTAGGGCTGGACTGGAGATCCCAGACACAGATAGGGGTTGTTACATTTACACAAACCTGCCTCGCAAATTGAAATGTTTTCAATATATACTTACTGTATTTATCAATAAAATATTTCACCTGGAGAAAATAATGTACGTCTCATCCTGGCTACAGAACATTGGGATGCCAGCGTCAGATATTACCATTACAGACATGGTTAAAGTATGAAACTGCAGAGGTCTTGAAAGATCTTAAACACGTGGTACATTAGAGAGACTCGGGTAAATTATTCCGGACTTGGATGCACGGTGAATGAAGGATACCTGGCTTCTTTATTGAATAGGGTCCCACAGGGTGATGGTGCCCAGACTAGGTGTAATGACCTTGTGCGTTTTTACCCTGTGATCCATGTGATTCCTTAAACTCTTTTTATTAGAGCCATCTCTTGATCCTTTCTGTTCTGGTTACATCCTGGTAATGCTCTGTTCTTCTACCACCATTTGGCTTCTTTATTGAACCTTGAAACAATAAGTTGGCTTCTGGAGGAGGATGTTAGATGACACGTGCTCTGTACAGTGGTGGTAAGAAGCCTGCTCAGATAATTGGGTAACTTGTCAACAAAGTACTTGAAAGTTAGACAAATGTACCTCACGTCTGGACCCAAGGAATAACCAACCTAGCCCTGTTAACACATAGCAAATGATGAGACAGAACGGCATATCGAGTTGTATAGTGTCAACTTTGCTGAGCTCCATTTGGGGTGCTGTACCACACGCTATCTCCGCGTAGTCGATAATTGGCATTAGCATCGGGTGTGTAATACATTTTCTGACAATGGGAAAGCGTGTGAGGAAATCCATGAGAGTTGTCACCATTGTTCTCATCAGCTTGGTTTTTCCACAGACCAAAAAGAAAACCAGCTGTACCGCATGTTATGCTCCTCCACGTGCCCCAGCAGGCTTGTTCTTGGTGAGGGGGTGGGGGCGGCGAGGAGGTTGCATTATTTGTATGCAGGACTCATGAGACTATTGTACTAAGTCATGATTGAGACACAAAGAATAGAATCAGTGTTCTGTAATAATGCAATTAAAATGAGGCGAAGAAAAGAGAACAGTACAGCACCTTCACATTATGGATGTCTCATGCACTAAATGTGTATCCGAAGGCTTCTCTTTAACTAAAGGGGCATAGAATTGGTAACTGTGCTTTTATTAGTTACATGTATCAGCTTGCTACATTTCTCTTTCTTTCCTCCCTTCCTTCCTCCTCTCCTCCACCTCTTCCCCCCAAGTTCTCCCTCCTCCCCTCACTCTCTCTTTGTCTCTCCTCTCATTCCCGGGAAGGTGGTACCCATGTACAGGTCGCACACCAAGCTCCCGTAGGACGTCTTTCCTCTTTATACGATGTCTCACTGTGTTGGTATAAGAATAAGATAGAGGTGATCTGGCACACAATCAATGAAGCACTATAATGTCGCCTGCCGGTGCCCACAGACCAAGGGGGGTCGTCCTGCCAGGTCTTTACCTTGGTATAAGAATAAGACACTTCCCTCAGAAACTCGGAGGCAGCGTCTCTGTGATCTCCCACGTTTCCTCTCCCCTCGCTCGGGGAGCGGTCCGTGCAGACTTGACAGGCTGCCAGGTACCATATTTCAGCCGGACAGAGAAAATGAATATTGATTTTATGTTTCTTTCATGCTGGTTAATGCTGTGGCGTGCATAAGCTCTCACCTCAGCATACTTGCCAACAAACTTCCAGCCATTAGGGAGTTCGGTACAGTCCGGTTTTAACTCTATTTCCTAAACCAGGGGTGGCCAACTCCGGTCCTCGTGGGCTACAAGATGTTTTAAGGATATCCCTGCTTCAGCAAAGCTGGCTCAATCAGTGGCTCGGTCATTGACTACACCACCTGTGCTGAAGCAGGGATATCCATAAAACATGACCTGTTGGTGGCCCGTGAGGCCTGGAGTTGGCCTCCCTGTGCTAAACATTCGGCGATCTGTTGTCTCTTTGTACTTAGAAAGGACTGAACATCCCACAATACTCAGAACATTTCACAGAGGGAAGAAAGGGCCAAAGTGGGCATTGTGAGTGCAGCCCATCTATCCCATCAGCCGTAATACACACATAGTATAACATGAACACACACCACGAACCACAATACCCATATCGTATGAACACACATACACACACCACAACCAATAATACCCATATCGTATGAACACACATACACACACCACGAACCACAATACCCATATCATATGAACACACATACACACACCACAACCAATAATACCGATATCATGTGAACACACATACACACACCACACACCACAACCAATAATACCGATATCATATGAACACACATACACACACCACAACCAATAATACTGATATCATATGAACACACATATACACCACAACCAATAATACCGATATCATGTGAACACACATACACACACCACAACCAATAATACCGATATCAATGAAACACACACCACAACCAATAATAACGATTCATATGAACACACAACAACCCCACCATAATACCGATATCATTGAACACAATACACACACACAACCAATATATACCGATATTCAAGAACCACACATTCATACACACCACACAAACATTATACCGATCCTTTATGAACACACCATACACCACCACAAACAATAATACCGATATCATATGAACACCACATATATACACCACAAACAATAATACGATCTCGTAGAACACACATACACACACCACAAACAATACTAATGATATCATATGAACACACATACAAACAACAACCAATAATACCGATATCATATGAACACACATACACACACCACAACAATAATACCGTATCATATGAACACACATACAACACCATAACCAAATACCGATATCATATGAACACACAACCACAACCAATAAATACCGATATCATGTGAACACACACATACACCACCACAAACCACAATTCGATCTCATATGAACACACACACAAACACCACAAACCATAATACCACATTTGAAATGAACACGCATAACAAAACCACAAACCATAATATAACACGTGATACTGTATGAACATGCATACACACACCACAAACCATAATACACAGCAGGGATGATACACACACGGGAGTTATTTACTGACATCTCCAGGCTGGAAAACTGGGACAATCCATGTAAAAGAATTGTCTGGGTTACGAAAGGAAAACCCCATGGGATTCCGTGACTTTGATGTATACGGCGCTGGTTTTGCGTTGGTTTTGCGCTGAAGTATCAGCCGTTCACTTTAGTAACTAGTCCCTTTATAGAGATGAACTTCTAGCTATAGGCAAAACCTTACCTTCTAAAATCAATACAAAAGTCGTACGTTTTAGAACTAAAACCACAAAATTATTCAGAACCAAACCGAGAAGACGTGGCATGTGTCCATGTACGTGTTTCTCTTCCTACCTTTTTACAATTATTTATGTTTTTAGGTACAGTAGGACTGTAGAATATTGGAAACATTGTTCTATAATATTCTAGCATTTTCCTGCTCTTGGTGGGGTCAAAATCGCGCAACACCTAAACCAACCACTACCACACCACAAACCATAATAAACTGATATGAACACAATACCACAACCACAACCTCAACACCGTGTGATGAACACACATACACAACACAAACCATAATACACGTGTATGAAACACACATAACACACCACAAAATATACACGTGATATGACACCCCACAACACCACCCACACACCATAATAACCAGTGATATGAACAACAAAACCACACCACAAACCATAATACACGTGAATGAACACACATACACACACCACAAACCTATAAACACGTGTATGAACACAACAAACACACACCACAAACCATAATACACGTGATATGAACACACATACACCCACACAAACCATAATACACGTGATATGAACACAAACCACACACACAAACCATTACAATGATATGAACACAAACCACACACCACAAAACCATATAAACGTGATATGAACACACATACACAACCACAAACCATAATACACGTGATGAACACAACTACCACCCACACAAACATAATAACTGATATGAACAACATACACACACCACAAACCATAATACACGTGATATGAACACACATACACACCACAAACCATAATACACGTGATATGAACACACATACACACACCACACACCATAATTCACGTGATATGAACACACAAACACACACCACAAACCATAATGCATGTGTAATAGGAACACACAAACACACACCACAAACCATAATACACGTGTGAAGTAGTTTTGTACACATTCACAAAGTTAGAGAATTTGGGACTTCGGCCAAAACCACAACTGCAAACATGTGCCAATCTTTAGCAGCAAATGATGTACTGTCAGTTCTGGAGAGCAACATGAAATTGTTCAACGCTAATACCACAAATAGGGCCCAGGCAGAAAGAAATACACCATTAGCCTAATGGAGCACAATATGTGTGTGGCTAGTAGTGGCTTTAGTGACACTGTGGACGTGGTGTGGTGCTTGTGGATGGAAATTAAAGTCTACAGAGATGCCCAAGGCAAAGCGTTTGCAGGCAGCTAGTGCTTGTAATTGCCATGCTGAGCATCAATTATACCCAGTGTGACCTTCTATCTGTCTGTAATCGTATCTATAGCATCAAGATAAAGGGCTGGGGAGTGCACTACGGTGACTATACATTATCCATCTCAGCTGTCAGCATGGGGCTGATCATCGTCATTACTGACTGAGTCACGGGGAAGGTTGACTAACAGGCCCCAACCCTGTGCGAGCAAGAGCACCTGTTACTTTCTCCCAGCCAGGTCAAGCGGGGACTGGGCCATTCTGCCCATTGTACAATTGACCTCTCTATTAGGCAGTGTGAGACAGAGGAAAATCCTGAACAGGCCTTAAACCAGGCGTGGGCAGAATGTACTCAAGGGAGAGAGGAAGAGAGGGAGAGAGGGAGAGAGGGAGAGAGGGAGAGAGAGGGAGAGAGGGAGAGAGAGAGAGAGGGAGGGAGAGAGAAGGAGGGAGAGAGAGAGAGAGAGTCAGAGAGAGAGAGAGAGTCAGAGAGAGAGAGAGAGAGTCAGAGAGAGAGAGAGAGAGTCAGAGAGAGATAGAGTCAGAGAGAGAGAGAGTCAGAGAGAGAGAGAGTCAGAGAGAGAGGCCTTCCTATTTTTTTGCGATATACTGTACTTAGTTGGCCGAGAGAGAGACTCTGGACAACATGTCACAATCTAAATGACTTTTCCCCGTGTAGCTCCTCGGGGAAAGATGCTTTTGATCTTTTTCTTTTTACGCATGAGCAAAAATGTCCTGAGCATGTCCATCACAGTGAGCATCATTAGGACACTCTATAGGTTACATTTCCAGTGCTTGACTGGTCAATAGTGATTGTTCTGTCATGTGTATATATATATATATCTTCCAGAATTGAATTGGCCCTAGATGTGGATCCCAGCTAAGTGTCCACTCCCGCACGGCTTCCTTAATTTTTATTTTGAAGGGACGGGCATGAACCTCCCATGAACCTCTCTCTCACTCTTATAGAAAAAGCCATAAATAATGGATGACTCAGAAAGCCTGCGTTAGCATAAAAAATAGCTTACCCCTCGCTCCCAGCCCATCAGTAACATGCTAACAAGCTTCATTCATTACCGGACGGTTTGCCAATGCCATATCTTGTTTTAGATTTCCTTGACGCTAACACATTTTGAGAACTTTTTATTAGCCCCTAACATTGAGCTTGTGTATATATATATATATATATATAGATATATATATATATATCTATATATATATATATATATAGATATATATACAGCCAGTCCTCGTTTTACAACGCTTCGTTTTACAACGATTGGCTTATCCAACGCTATGCAATGCATACCTATATTCATTTTTACAACGCCAAAACGGCTTATCCAATGCTCTTACGACGCTTTGCAACGTTGTTTATGTGTATATAAATATATACACATATATACAACGTTGCAAAGCGTCATAAGAGCATATATATAATATATTATACTATATAATATATTATTTATTATGTTATATTATATATATAATACAGTATATACACTATATAATGTATGTGTGTGCTGCATATCTTATTGCCTGCGTAAAATATTTGGTGTATTTTAGTGTTAAACATGCCTTCAGGAACGGAACCTTTCATTTAAACAGTGTTCCTATGGGAAAACGTGTTTCACTTTACAACGTTTCGCTATCCAACGCCATTTTGAGTAACGCATTGTGTTGGATAACCGAGGACTGCCTGTATATACAGTAGATATATATATATATATATCTACTATATATACATATACTATATATATAAAAGGAGATTATTTATAAGATATGATTTATTCATATATACATATATGTTTAGCATGCACTTTTGATATCTATTTTTTCTGTGCTTGCAAGATTGTGTGCTTGTGATTTCCATGTTTATTGTGAACGGAATAAAACCGATTACTGTACTTGCTTTATATCACCATCTAAATCCTGGTAGTAAAACCTGTGCAATCCTGATTACAAATGAGACAACTGTAATTACTGTGGTTTTATTTTATTTATTTTTTTATTTACAAGGAGGGAGGTTTCCAAATCCAAATTAACCCTTTCACGGCCAGAGAGGCCAACTGTACAGTTGGTGTTTGCAATATTTCTGCGCATTGCTAAAACGCCAACTGTTGATGTGACCCAAATACCAAGTTGGCACATACAGTGCGGAACGATACAAGTGCAAGGCAAAGTCAAGGAGTTTCTCTGGGAGACATGACACGTGTTTCTTAGACTCCGCTGCAGTGACACATCACTGGGCATATCGTTATTGCAGAAACATCATATCGTTATTGCAGAAACATGTTCCTGATCCATAGAGAGGGCAGTTTAATGGGTTGTTCCTGGAGCACAGGATGCAGAACCCTGAGAGGTTGGAAAGCTTTTAACTTATCAACTATATGTTTTTCCAATAAAATGTATCACACAACGTACTCCTTCTCCCTCTTTATTTTACTACTCGGAGCACAGGGTGAGGAAGTCAGAAGGATTTGAACCTGGTACACTCAGCCTTAAAGTCACTGACCTTAAACCTGTACAACTCCCAATGACTGGCATTCTGTGAGCTTGACCACAGTTAAATGCTGGTGCCAGGCGGTAGGAATGCTGGCACGGTGGATCTTTTGGTCAGGAGTAAGCGGCTACAAGACAGTTTCCACATGTCACAACGGACAGTTACAAATGTGTCCAAAACAGGGTATTGGACTTTCAGTACTTCAAGAGGAAGAGACATTTTGGGTACACTGATAACTTTGCAAATCAGGGGTAGTTAAGGTTTAAATGTTTAAATAGATGTTATAATTCTTAAGATGCTACTTTCACAGCAGTAGGGCAGTTTTGGAGGAGCCCTGTTACTTTTCAAAGCAAGTCCTTTCGTTTGAGAATCTAAAATTCATTTATGAAAAGTTGGCTGGGCTATTTTCACTCAAATATTTAAGATCCAGATGGATGGCGGTAGGAACAACCCTCAACGTTTTTAGTTTTGGTTTGATTTTTGTATTCTTTATTTTCCCTTTAACAATCTGCGTGACCTAAGGTTATGCACTCACCTCTATGATTGAACTGATCATAGTGATATAACTCACATCACCTTAAGTCCAGACTTCCGAGCACTAATAAACGCCTCTGTAGGAATCCAACCTGCATTTCTTTTCACATCGTGTACTAACAGGTCGTTTAAATGAATCTCTCTCAATATAAATGGTTCCAACTCACCCAGAAAAAGGACACTAGCGCTGACTGAATTTAAGAGGTGGGGTGGAAAGGGATTTTTGTGCAGGAAATTCGTTCTTAAAAAGGCTAACATTCCAAAATGTTCAGATCACCACTTTAACAAGGTTTTTATGAGGTTTTTTTTAAAAACCCAGTGTTTTCAGCCTGATAAGTTAAAATGTCTTCTTTTGTATAATAGTTAAAGTCAGATTCAGAGGGTAAGTATACATTGATAGAACATACAATAAATAATAATATTTATACCTTTGCTAATGTGTACGTACCAAATTCCGTACCAAAGACATTTTTAGAGCGTACCTTGGCAGTGATAGATGAGTGTAAGGAGGGCTGTCTAGGTTTAGAAGGGGACTTCAATTTGACAATGAATCCCCTTCTGAATAGTTCATCAGCAAAACCAACATTAACACATCACCAGATTCGATCCATCAATAAAACCCTTATCTCACACCGCGTACAAAACCCATGGAGGATCAAGCCCTCTGTTAGTGACTTCTCTTTTGTCTCAAACCCTCACGGAATCTACATGAATATTTGATTTACAGAACAAAGGAATTTGGGTTTGATTAAGGATGTTAGAATAGGCTCCATCATGGGGTCAGACCACGCCCCTATACAACCAGCACGTACGACTGTTGGGTCAAGCAGATCCCAATGGTCGGTGGAGAATTAATGAAACCCTGTTCAAATACCCTATTATAACTGATAAGATTAGTAATACTCTCATGGAGTACTTCTAAAGCAATTGGGAAGCACATACATCGGTGCTTAGATGGGGATTAATTAAGATGGCCACCTACAAGAAAAAACAGAGAGCTTTAGATATAGAGAAATTAACCCAGAACATACAGGAGATAGAGTTAATACAAAAAAAATCTAACTGTATAGGCAGGGCTAGAATTTACCGTATATATCTTAGAAGAGAACTAAGGGCGATAACATATAATGAAGAGGGGAATAAGGTGGACAGACTATTGGCTTTTGCATGGAGGAAAAAACAGAACCAGCACTGTGTAAACATCCGGAAAACAACAAATAGACATGACCCTAAACAGATAAGAGAAGAATTCGGGAGTTTTATGATAACTTGTACTACTTACCTTTTAAGAATGATGAGAATCTCCCAAAATAGAATTTCCTAGTACCTGCCAAATATAAAAATGTAAAAATGAAATCAGAAACCAGTAAAATTGTTAGAACAGCCAATAGAACTGGAGGCGATTGAGGGAGTTATAAAAGCCACGCCAATGGGTAAGAGCCCGAGACCAGATGGGGTAACCCTCAAGTATTATAAAAACTCTGCAGATAATTTGAATAAACACATGAGAACTGAATGTAACTCAATCAGACTACAAAACACACTACAAAAGCAGATGTTAGAGGCATGGTGTATCACTGTGATCCCAAAGCAGGATAAAGATCCACAATTATGTGCCAGTTACAAGCCAATCGCATGACTTAAATGTAGAAACTAAGATTTTGGCCAAGATTCTGGCTAACCGCCTTAATCCCCATATCCCTCAATTCATTAATTTAGATCAGGTGGATTTATCCCAAGAAGAGATGCAAAAGATGATTTGATACTTTAAAAAAATCTCACACGTCATGGAAAACAAACAAATATCTGCAATGTTTTATATATACATGCAGAGAAAGCATTTGCCAGCATAGGCATTTATGGAACGAGTGCTGGAATAGGTAGGTTTAGGAATTATATTTTGGACACATTTTATAGTACTCTACACTAAGGTAAATGGAGTACGCTAGGATTCCTTCATTATCATCAGTGGCACAAGACAAGGGTGTTGGAAGCACTTAATATATTACTACTTGCTAGTTTGTTGGACACATGATAAAATATTTTCCCATTTCGGTGGAGTACTCCAATGGTGTTTGTTACATTCACACTTATTTACGTTCTTTTTCTGTATTTGTTTTTGCTATATTTATTTTAATTTTTCGGTTTTCAGCTTTGGTTATTGTAGTATCTGTTGTTTTTGTATGTCTTATACATTGATCAGTACAATAAATAATGAATGTATAAAAATAAATAAACAGTGCAACTCCCAAAAAATGTAAGAGCGTATTTATGAAAGTTTCCCGGCTGGATGTAATCCAGTGTAAGATAATTTACAAAGGACAAAAATTCATTGCTTGCTCTGGCATTCCCGTTCTAGATAATTATGCTGTTCTTTTATGTACCAGATTTGCTTAAACTTTGCAGCCTGGAGGTTTTGATGAAGTATCTTTGCTGCAAAACTGGGATGAATCTGGGGCATAAATAATGCACACCATTTAAAAATAATAATAATAGCATGTTCTTGTATAGCGCTGCTAGTTTTACATAGCACTTTACAGAGATATTTTGCTGGCACAAGTCCCTGCCCCGTGGAGCTTACAATCTATGTTTTTTGGTGCCTGAGGCACAGGGAGATAAAGTGACTTGCCCAAGGTCACAAGGAGTCAACACTGGGAATTGAACACGGTTCCCCTGCTTCAATCTCCGTGCCAGTCAGTGTCTTTACTCACTGAGCCCCTCCCTCTTAACAAGTACAAACACGCCCTTGGTTTGAGTAGGTATACTTTTCAATAATAATTTGTATGCCCTGTGTTTGCCCCAGTTTTAGTTAGTAGACTTTAAGAAGTAGCCCTCAGAGAGGGTTTTGTACCAAAATCTCAGCAAAACCATGGAGGAAATGTATTAAAAGGAAAAATTTGCATTGTTTTCAATGGGATTTCCCCCCCTGAACCTAACGCTATATTTTGTCGCTGGGAATCCTTGATGCATAACCCTCAGACATATATTGGGAGCTATTTATCAAACTAAAGATAAATGCGCTAGCATCAAAAGTCGGGCAACAGGATGGTAACGTTTGCCTGGCTTTTATGAAACCAATTCCAGTAATGTTTTCCTGCCATGTTCATTTCATGGTGTTGGAGGGTCTTTAATCATAAAGGAATGACCCCAAATAGGAGGAGTTTATGCAGATTGCAAGATCCTATCAAGCATGGTAATTAAAATGAAGGTATAATAAATAACAGTGCCACTGCCGAGCTGGAACATTTTTTTTCCGGCTCCATCCTATAAGGTGGCAATAAAAAGCAGGCGAGGCTACTGTGATCTGCTTTATTTCACCGTCAGTATGGGGAATTGTGGCCTGGAGAAGTAAGTAGGAGGGCTTTTATTTAACAGAGGCTGGAGTAAATGATTGCTATAGAGCGAGACAAAGAGAGAAACAATGGGAGAGGAACAGAAAGAGAAAATTATGACTTAGGAGGGAGAAAGAAACAGGTAGGCAGGGACAAAGGACATTATGGAGAATACGGGGTTAAAAATAGAAAAGGTAAGACGAAAAGATAGAAGGGAAATATGGGGATCTGATATACAGATGGAGAGAAGAGAGGAAGGTAAAGATTGGCTGTTAGAGGGAATAGAAAAAGCCGTACATTGCATCATCTCCTCTAGTCCGGAGCCCCTTCCTAACAGGAGATACAGGCCAGCAGGTTAAGCAGTCTGGCAGAGAATTGATCGGATTCTCAAACCGACCGTCCATCTTAAAACAGAAAACTTTCAGCCTGCGTGGGATCAATGGCGTTATAAATTGGCACATTGATTTCCGATGGTAATGGCAGAGGTGGTTACACACACGAGACTGCAGCCAAGGCCAGTGTCCAGAGCTTAACTAGACCGTCAGCCACCCTAACGCTGACATGCAGAGATCAGATCTTCCCTGTGAGTGTGACCCGCACATATATACCTCGCTGATGTACACAGCTATCTCTCACCCTGCTGTGTCCTATCTGTGCGGGAAGTGCCACTACTGTAGCTCATTACCCTATCTCTCTCTCTTCTCCTTTCTATGTCTCCTTCCTCTCTCCGAGACAGCTATCTCTCATTCTGATCATCTCTCAAGGTGACATGCATAGCTATCTCTGGCTGCTCCTCTCTTTGTCTCTAAGGCCAGGTCCCCGCTGGCTACTGCAGCGCCCGCTGTGGCGGACGCTGTAGGGACAAGAGCCGCCCCACATTGGAGCAGGGCCTGTGCGAGGGGGGGCCACCGCAATGCGCCGACAGTGACTCCTGCTCTCAAGAAAATTGAGATCAGGAGTCGCGACGGAGCGCTAGGCCACGCCACGTCGGTTCAGCCAATGAGGGCGAACCTGCCGGGTGCCGCCATGGCCACACTCCCGTCACTCCAGGTAATTCGGCTGCACGCGCCGCCTGTCTCGCAGGCGCGTGCAGCGCAGGCAATGGGGCCATTAGCTAAGGCTGCGCTTATAGTGCCGGCGACACGTCGTGTCAAAACAAATGCATTGCAGCCGCGTGCACTTATAGTAAGCGCGGTGCGACGGCTTGGTCGCGATCGCTGGAAGTCATCTCAATTTGATTTTTCACAATAAGCGCAGCCTGACGTCGCCATCGCTGGGACTATAAGCGCAGCCTGACGTCGCGTCGCCGGCACTATAAGCGCAGCCTGATGTCGCGTCGCCGGCACTATAAGCGCAGCCTGACGTCGCGTCGCCGGCACTATAAGCGCAGCCTGACGTCACGTCGCCGGCACTATAAGCGCAGCCTGACGTCGCGTCGCCGGCACTATAAGCGCAGCCTGACGTCACGTCGCCGGCACTATAAGCGCAGCCTGACGTCACGTCGCCGGCACTATAAGCGCAGCCTGACGTCGCCGGCACTATAAGCGTAGTCTAACACTCAGTGACAAGCAGAGCTACTGCTAATTTAGCCTTTCTTCCTGTGACATACACAGCTTTCTCTGACTCTTCTCCCCTTTCCCTCTGTGACATTCACAGCTGCCTCTCTCTCTGCCCTTCTCTCACTGTGACAGACAGAACTACCTGTAGTTCCGCTCACTTCTCCCTTACTGACAATTACGCCTATCTCACTCCACCGCACTCTCTTTCATTGTGATCATATACAGCCCTGTCCTTTATCCGGCTCTTCTCTCCTCTCTCCCCGGCTCTCTCTCTCTGCCAATCAGCCGCGTTATCTTGCTGTGACACACACAAAAGAATGAGAGGCAGAAAATCAGGGACACAGATAGACAATGACAAAGCCATAAAAGCAAATCGCTGTGAATAAAAGACAGGCACAGAGTTGTGTCTCAAGCCCCGGAAAAGTCTACAAGCACATAACAGCTGCATTGTTTGTGCAGCTTTGCACATGCATGAAAAGGGAGACACTTGTTCATGGTGTCTGTTAGGTCTGATGCAGATCTTTTTATCTGGAGTGAGGAAATGACCTGGTGTTTTGATGCAGGGAAAAGGAAGTGAAGTGCTGCTCTCAGATGTTGGATTTTATTCACCCCATTGTTAAACATTCACCATTCCCCAAATTCCCCAAGTGCCCCCCCAAAACCACTCTTTATCCAAACCAACAATTACAAAGTATGATGCCAAATCCATTTCTACGTAGATGATAAAAGATGATCAGACGGCCCCTCTTAGCACCACTTTGCCAATAAGAGTTTTCCCTTCTTGGTTCATACACATTACATACTAACCCATATAGGGACAGACACATACAGGAGTGATATAGTGGTGGGAAAAAAACTTGCTGTGAAGTGTGATCAATGGTTGTATATCCAGCTTTACTGGGAGACGCTTCACGCCTGGTTCTAAAATGAGACTGTAAGCTCTTCCGGGTGCAGATTGTCAGGGCTGTAAATTGTTCCACGTAGAAAGCTCCACGTATATAGATACAACACTATTATATTGTTACATAATGACATATAAACAGGGTGCCAATTAGGAAATTCAGGGATTAGGGGAAATATGCACCCTGGGACAGTAGTGACCAACATGATATTCTTAAAGCTGCAGTCCAAGCTAAATCCTACGTGTCTTATTTTTAATAAATCCGTTCTGTACTATGAGAAATACTTGTACCATTTTTTAAAACCAATTTTAAAGACATTTTTAATGTATTCTAATGTAGCAAGCATTTTTGTTTCTATAGAAACCATTTACAAAGTCACACCCCCTTCCAATTCATAGACAGGCTCTGGCTCTTGAGCCCTGCCCTCTCTCTAGCAGTGCACCAATTGTATCTAGTCACTGCCTGGACACATGATCTTCCACACAGAACTTTGCATCGTGGGTACTGTTTTGCAGCAATAACTGAATTAAGTAACCCCAAGCAAAGCGATCGTTTACAGGAGAACGGATCGATCTCCAACTCAGCTAATCAATTGTCAGTGTGCAGATTGTATTGATCCACATGTTGATGGAAAAAAAAAAAAACATTAAAAAAAAACGGCAGCTTGAACTGCAGCTTTAAAGGGTAACACATTGCGTCTCTCTCCCCGGTGCAAAGGGAGAAGGGACGTTGCTGCTGCCGGTAGGATCTTCTCCCGTCTCCCTCCAGTCAGCTGTTTAATGCCAGTGCTGATGAATCCAGTCCTGCTCCTCTTCTTACTCTGGGAACCAGTAAATAGCACAGGAACAGGGCAGTATTTATCAATGCACGGTCACCGAGCAGCCGAGAGAGCAGGAGAGTAGTTAAGATATGCAGATGCAATGTCCCTGCTCCCTCTGCACTGCAGGGAGAGGGAGAGAGAGCTGTAGGAGCAAGCAGCAGTTAGGGCCACAGGTGAAGCCCCCAGGCCGCCTGTTGTCCATCACTGCTCTGGGGTCTATGTATCAAGGCATAGGGAAAAATTGGGACATTTTCATCCTGCACCTATGTATCAAAATATTTTGCCACATCTGCCCCAGTTTGCACCTTTGGGAGAGTCAGTAGGAGGAGTTGGGGGAAGTTACATGGTGCACAGATTATAATGAGGTGTATCACATTCTGTGTCTCTGCCCCAGCTTGCACCTTGGGGAGAGTCAGTAGGAGGAGTTGGGGGGGAGTTACATGATGCACAGATTATAATGAGATGTATCACATTCTGCGTCTCGGTCCCTCAGCTTGCACTTGGGGAGATCAGTAGGAGGAGTTGGGGGGGATTACATGGTGCAACAGATTTACGAGAGTATCACATTCTGCTCTCTGCCCCAGCATGCACCCTTGGGGGAAGTCACTAGGAGGAGTTGAGGGGGGAGGTTCCATGGTACACAGATTATAATGATATGTCTCACTTCTGCGTCTCTGCCCCCGCTTGCACCTTGGGGAGAGTCATTAGGAGGTGTTGGGGAGAGTTACATGGTGCACAGATGTAAGATGAAATGTATCACATTCTGCGTCTCTGCCCCCGCTTGCACCTTGGGAGAGTCAGTTAGAGGAATTGGGGGGGGGGGAGTTACATGGTGCACAGATTATAATGAAATATATCACTATCTGCGTCTCTGCCCCAGCTTGCACCTTGGGGAGAGTCAATAGGAGTTGGGGGGGGTTACATAGTGCACAGATTATAATGAGATGTATCACATTCTGCGTCTCTGCCCCAGCTTGCACCTTGGGGAGAGTCAGTAGGAGGCATTGGGGGGGAGTTATATGGTGCACAGATAATAATGAGATTTAACACATTCTGCGTCTCTCTGCCCCATCCCTTTCCCTTTGTACTTGCCCCCCAAATCATTCATATCTAAAGTCAGATGTAAGAAAATGTTCCTACATATAAAGCAATTCTGCTATAAAAAAAAATAGAACATTGCATCTAAACACTCCTTTCTCTACGTTGATACATGTAGCCCCCTGTGTTTGAAAGCACGATAGTCCCTGTTTAATATTATCTTTTGCTGTGTAATGGTGCTGTCAGGTATTGCCAATCAAGAAGGATATGTTTTATAAATGGTCTTTTCCCCTTCTTGTCCCCACCACACACTGAACTGTAAAATATTTCAGTCTTCTCCAATTTTGGAAACCTACCTGTTTAAGACCTATTTTTGCAGATCCTCATAAAAATGGCTGCCAATGTAATTGCTTTATAAATGTTGTAATTTTACTCTAGCAAGTGCACATTTGCTAAATAGCTAATAAAAAGAACCACACAAATTGCTATTAATATAGATTATTTTTACATTCCAATGTTTAATAATCCAGTACCTTCCTGGTGCCCCTAAACCCCATTAAACATGAAATTGAAATGCACTACTGCAACATAAAAAAAACCCAAAGAGAAATTAACTTCATCATCACTCGAAGGAGCCATCATCACTTTGCAGTGCATTGCGTCGTCTGCAGTGCTTAAGGGGTTAAGAAAGAAACAGGCAACAGACATGTGCAAGAATAAGAGACATGTAGATTCATAGAGACAGAAAGAGACAGGCAGACATACAGAGACAGAGACAGAGGATGGCAGTGCTGCTGCCTGTAGTGATGTGTGTCTCAGATATGAATGGCCAGGCAGCAAGAACTGTCACAGACTCAGTTTTAATCAGACAGGTACCACACTCACTGATATACGCAGGTGTCAGTACTACTCACAGATAAACTACCGTACTACCAATTGTTTGAAACAAGCCAAGTCTTGCTATAGAACACATGGTTAACATGAGCAGGCCGGAAAGCAGTCACTTCCATCCTTGCCTCACTGTGGACTGATTAATCGCCTCAGTGTTCTGCTTTCTATGCCCTTCCATTTCTAACAAGTCAAACCAACTAACAGAGGAAGGTTAAAGAGGCAAACCAAGCAGCTTAAACAAAAATAAAAAAAATACTTATTCTTTTTGTTTTAATGTATGCAGCCTTTGATTACCTTTATTGAAAACTAATTACCTAAGCTGCCAATTGAATGGTTCTCTATGACCGATCAACAAAATCCTGCTACCCAGGGTTCACTAAATAGCTGCCTTTCAGTTTCAAATCAATCCTTCTGTCAGTGTAACTCAGCAGCTACAATGTATTCTTATATTACTAAGGTAACATTATCTATGTTTACACTTTGCCGCTCAAACTGCTGGGAATATTAGCGCAAACTATCACAAACAGGAAAGTGTGACAAAGATCTTTCACTGTTGGGGAGGTGTGCTAACCTGCTATAGAAATCAAAGGATGCTCAGTATATTAAAACTCATTAAAATGGCATTGAGTTGAATTTTAAGATGAAAAAAAGGTAGTAAGTTTTATCTAATACTACAGAACATGTAGGATATTGCTTGCATTATTTGTAACCATGTACTATTTGTCATCTTAACTCTGTGCCCAGGGCATACTTGAAAACTAGAGGTAACTCTCAATATATTACTTCCTGGTAAAACATTTTATAAATAAATAAAATAAAGTGTTCCTTTATGGATGTACTGTATTCTCACTGGTTAACGAGTTCAGTACCATGGACAGCAGAAGCATATCTGCACTTACAGTAACCCTGCTTTGGCTTCTGACCTCTGGGAGGATCAGCACCTTGGCTAGCTCCAGACAGTTACCCCTCTCACTGGCAGGGACACGCATTGCTGGCACCTCTGGGGGTGGAAGGATTAACTGTGGTATAGGAGAGACGACATTAATATTGCTAGAGTTCCATGTAGGACCAAAGTAAACTGGTCACAGTGAGAGATATATTTCATTGGTCACATTTTGGTGACTGAGACCAATATTTTCCTGCATTTTCTTTGTTTATCTCATGTTAGGTACTCTTTTCTTGTGATGCTGGCTGTATGATAGTGCTGTTGGCACAAGCACGCTGCCTAGGTGTCACATTTGACTCCTCCCCCACATTCTCCTCTCACATTTACAATGTAAACCTGACGTTTTTTCCTCCATATCATTGCAAAGATACGCCCTTTCATCTGTCGCTCTACTGCTAAAACTCTAGAGCAGGCCCTCATTCTCTCCCGTCTAGACTGTGGTAACCTTTCACTGTCTGGCCTTCCTGCCTCTCACCTGTCTCTCCTACAATCTATCCTAAATGCTGCTGCTAGAATCACTCTACTATTTCCTAAATCTGTCTCAGCGTCTCCCCTGCTGAAATCGCTCTCCTGGCTTCCTATTAAATCCCGTATTACAACATTCTCCTCCTCACTTTTAAGTCTATACACTCTTCTGTCCCTTCTTACATCTCAGCCCTAATTTCTCGCTATAACCTGCACGACAATTGAGTTCTACTCAAGGAAGTCTTATCGCTACCCCTTTTGTATCTAAAAACCTGTCTCACTCACTACCCCTCCCCTCTGGAATGCCCTTCCCCTCAATATCTGCCTAGCACCCTCTCTCTCCACTTTTAAGGCCTATCATAAAACATCCCTCTTTAACAATGCATTGAGTAGCTCCGTGGCTGATACTATACACTTCATACATCGACCATGGCCCCTTGCAGACGCACTTACCCACCCTCCTTCTGCCTCTGTAAATTCTCCCTACTTACCCCTTAGATTGTAAGCTCTTTGGGGCAGGGATTTCCTTTTCCTATTTACTCTTATGTCTGAAGCGCTTAGTCCCATTATGTGTTGTACATTATTATTTAATGTGTATTTCTTCTGTGACGCGCTATGTACATGGATGGCACTATATAAATAAAGATATACAGATGCAGCCACCAGTATTAGAACACTTACATGGGAAATTCTGGGAGATTCTGGGGCAGTCTCACAGTAAACGCCTCAACATTTCTGTGAGATTCTTAATGTCCCATCGGATTAACACAGCTGGGGGTCCCTGCAGTCCTATTCAAACTGAATGGGACTGCAAGGACCCCTGATGTATTTATCCGATGGGACATTAAGAATCTCAAAGAAATGTTGCTGCAA
Organism: Ascaphus truei; assembly: GCA_036426205.1. Taxonomy (NCBI): domain Eukaryota; kingdom Metazoa; phylum Chordata; class Amphibia; order Anura; family Ascaphidae; genus Ascaphus; species Ascaphus truei. The sequence continues at coordinate 2,451,031 of CM071572.1, forward strand.
TGTTGAGGCATTTACTGTGAGACTGCCCCAGAATCTCCCAGGCAAGAGTTCTAATACTGGTGGCTGCATCTGTACATACATACTTTCCTAACTGGCTTTCTGTCAGGGAGGAAAGGTACATGTGAAACTGGAGGTAGCAGCACCTCTGCTTCATAGATCTAACTGTAAATGAAAACGCTCAAAAATGATTTCTTATACATGTAGCGAGGTCCCCCTTACCTGCCCAGAGGAGGGGGAGCTGCCCTGCATTGGGCCGCTGGTGCCCCGGGTGGTCCGTTGTCTCCGTTGGATCGGGAGCAAGTTGCGGTGGCCATCTTGGATTGGCTCCGCAAGTGCCTAAGGGAACACCAACTCCCAGAAGCCTCAGGGTGTGTCACATAGGCCGTCCCAGCCAATGAGGCGTGAGCGGCGATTTTGAGAGACTCCCGCTATCCTCCGTGGGACAGAGAGAATTAAGTCAGTCGTCACGGAGCCAGGAAAGGGGACGGGTGCATCTAGGGAGCTAGTAAGCCCTTGGACTAGGCCAGAACTTTGCCCTAAGGCCCCAGTTAGGCCCCGATCACCCTTGAGAGTAGTATTTCATGGAAGGCCTTAGATTGGGACCCTATCTGCAACCCGCAGCACTGCGCCGTCGGACAGACGTCCACGCGGCAGCCTACAACCGTCAAGCGGAGCCGCACATGGTAGCCAGAAGTAAGATCCTCCAACTGGAGACTGCACCACGTGTACGGCCTGGACATAAGGTGTGAGGGGATTTATGTTGGAGGCAACGCTACGTGGGACCTGATCCAACTTTGCCTCCCAAGTGTTCCCTGGTCAGGACCGTTGACCAGGAAGGTACCACCGTGCACCTACACTCACAGGTCTGCGGACACCGGGGTTCTAGGTGCCCATGGCACCCTCAGTACTTTGGGGGACCACCATTGATGTTACTGTGTTGTGTTGATGGGATTTATGTATATTGTTATCTGTGTATATTGTTATCCAGTGATACAGTAAAACAGTTGTATTATACCAGGTTGTATAGTAGTTATTGGTTCCTATGCGGAGTAATCCCTCTTACGCTGGGATCCTCACAGGTGGAGGCGCTGCCCCGCGAGATATAGCACCCCAGGCTCCCCAGGGGCGGATGCCTTGGCCTTCTGTGAGCCTCACAGCATGCGTAACCGCCCGCAGTTTCCCTTAGGCATAGGGAAAGGGGGTACATACAATATCCAGAATTGTCATTTTTTTTTGTAAGAGCATCAAACTCTGGGGAACGTATTTATTAGTCACCAAGCTGCAAAAGTGGGGCAAAATAAGTGCAAAAACAACAGCATCAAACATATGCACGCACAGTATGTGCAGTATCTTAATTTATACAGCGCCCACAGTGTACACAGCGCTTTACAAGAATAAGTGCAACAAGCAAAATCAGACAATGGGAACGGAAATCCCTGCCCCGGAGAGCTTACAATCTAAATTTATCGAAGAAAAGGAATCCCAAGGAAATGATTGGAGTTTTTTCATTTATAACCCGGGTGCATTCCTTTTGCACAGACTGCTGCTGTTAATTCACTTTGGTCCTAAGTACAGCTGCACTTTTAACCAGGTGCATTGGAGTGGAGATACACTCAGCATAATATGTCAATATTTCAGAGATAAAACACAGCACATTTTCTTTCATATTTGCTTTGTCTGTATTTATGAAGCCAATGTAAGTGCTATTTAACCCCTTCACTGTGAGGGAGGCCCGGGACATAGTGATAAACAAAACATTGCTGCCCCTCCTGGCAATAAATGAGATACATATACAGCATCTTTTCTATGTGAATCCTATGGAATCTCTTCTTGTCCAGGAGGCTCCCACAACACAATGCTGCCCATAGCCGCCCATAGCCGTCCATAGCCGCCCATAGCTGTCCATAGCCGCCCATAGCCGCCCATAGCCGTCCATAGCTGTTCATAGCTGTTCATAGCTCTCCATACTGTAGCTATCCATAGCTGGTGTCATTGTTAATGAAAGTAGAAATCCATGCTCTATTTTTTTCCCACCCCGGATTGAAGCAGGGGGTCTCCGGAGCTGAACCCCGTTATTTTCAGCTCCAGGCACCCTTGATTCTGGAGATACTAACCTTTGGCACTAAGATTTTGAAGCAGGGGAGCCTGGTCCAATTCCCGAAGTCGGCTACTTGTGACCTTGGGCAAGTCACTACTTCTCCCTGTGGATTGTAAGCTCCACGGGGCAGGGACCTGTGCCTGCAAAATGTCTCTGTAAAGCGCTGCGTACAATTAGCAGCGCTATACAAGAACACGCTATTATTATTATTATTATATTATTTGTAGTAGGTACCAGTAGCCGTTCTGCTCGGCTACCAGGGTTCATGTTATGGCCGCTGTTCAAAGCTCCCTCACCCTGTGGGCCAATAGGAAGCTGTGACATCATCAGGGACGCCTTCCTATTGACCCGCGTGACGCGGGAGCTTTAAACTTTAAAGCCCAGCTTAAAAGGGAGGAGTGTCTACCGGCACCTACTTCAGAGGTAAGGATCTCCAAAAGCAGGACCTCTCCGGAGCTGAAATTATTATTATTTGTTTAAAAGGCACTTGGATTGCTCATGGAAGGGGTTAAGGAACTAGCCACACCTTTCTTAATATATTTTCTGCAAATAGGTTTGACTAATTAGTCCCAATGGAAAATCCCACAAATTGTGTAGTGTCTGTGCCCCCTTAATTACCGATCACAAACCTTGACACTATACCCCCCCATAAATCCCTTTCTTTGCCATATCCCCCAGCTTCCTCATTTTATTCGTCGTTAGTATACTGTATCACGTAACTGCTGTCCCCCAGTGTTGAATGCAGACTATGAACTGTAGGGAGATGGAGCGGCCTTATGGTTGGGGATTTTGAAGTTAGATAAATCGAATACATTTTTAGTCTATGGGAACAACTGCACTTCACCTACAAACAATTAGCATTAAAGAGTTGTACAGTGCTGTGTATACTGTCCACACAATGTCACCCATCGGCCTTCCCATTGACGTCGCCATGCAATTGGCAGGTGTCCAGCGGCCCTTCTGTGTTCTTGGGCAGCACAATATCCAAATCTCAGCTCCCCAAGCTCTTCTGTCAAACATTTTAATTATGCACAAGGCAGGTGCAGCAAGAGAAACTCCAGCCTGTCAGCAGCAAAGAATTGAGCTGTATGTGATTGGGGTCAGGCGCTAGTATTGGAACAAGGAGGGATTTTGCCAAGCAGAATGAAGGTGCATTGGCAGAGATGCATGTCAGAGTCGGCATTAGGAGAGCCAGTGCTGAGGTGCAGCATGCGGAGGGTTACTAACCGAATAGGAAAACGAGATGTGTATGCAACGATTGGGCTGCGTGTTTGTATTGAGGTCAGGAATGAAATAGCAGCAGCAGTTGTAGGGTAGCATTAAGTTGCAGAGGCAGCATAGCATGAAGGGGGCTCAGTACGGAAAGGTCAAGGGTGGCTCCGGGGCATAATTAAAGCCCCAATCCCACTAAGATTCTCACAATTTATTTCTACACTGTCGCTCTTTCTGTTCTGATCACAATCTCATTGTGAAATCCTCCTGTAGTTCCCTGTTGTGATTACAGTGTGACGGGGAGGGCTTGAGGTTTATATGAAGGCACATATGGTACAATCTTGGGACAATAATAACATTTTACCCAGACTGGCCAACCCTCACTGATTTTGTATTATAAGTGGTCTTTGTCTTTGGTATTTGTCCATTTGAGAACGATTTTTCTGTCTACAACCCCCACATCTTACTGATTTAGGGTCTTCGAAAATGGCAGCTCATTGCTCAACCTTTAAGACCCACCTTAAAACACACCTCCTGCTTATTAAGCATACGAGTAGCTCCGTGGCTGATACTATACACCTCATACATCGACCGTGGCCCCTTGCAGACGCACTCACCAGAACGCCCTCCTACTGTCCCTGTACGTTCTCCCAACTTACCAATAAGATTGTAAGCTCTTCGGAGCAAGGACTCCTTTTCCTAAATGTTACTTTAATTTCTGAATCACTTCTTCCCATTATGTGTTAATGGAATTATTTGTTATTTATATGATTGTCACGTGTATTACTGCTGTGAAGCGCTATGTACACTAATGGCGCTATATAAACACACACACACTAAAGAAAACACAATGCTATTGCATGTTTCTCTTGGGTACGTTGGTGCAGAATTGCACATGTTTGCACTAAATCAACATACATAACCCGCACAATTTGTTGGATTGATTAAATTAAACTGCTTAGTAAATATAGTCCTACGTGGTCTGTCATATACATTACATTGGCCGTTCACGGTTAGCCTTTTAAATACATGCTACATTCTTAAGCAGGTGTACAGACTGCGTGTGAAGTTGTTATATAGCTGAATGCTTTCACTTTTCTGGCAATCCCAATATGTAGTGCTTGGGAAATAGATTCAAGTTGTGACCCTCTCCACTCCATGATGCGTTGCATGCCCCTCTGGCAGCAAAGGGTTAAGGTGCAGTAACAGTACTATAGTCAGAGGTGCTCAAAACCAGTCCTCAAGACCCCCCAAACAGGTCAGGTTTTAAGGATATCCCAGCATCAGCACAGGTGGCACAATTGGTCCCTGATTCACCACAGTTGACTCAATCAGAGGCTCAGTCTGCGACTGAGCCTCTGATTGAGCCACGTGTGCTGAAGCAGGGTGTCACAGGAGGCCAGGAAATTTACACCTATTTACTGGGATCATTCATTGAGCAAAAAAAGGTAGAGAAATAAATGTATTCGGCATACATTCGCTTACACACAGTGAAACACAAAATACGGACAAAAAGACACACTTACTTTGGGACTGGGGTCGAAAACCAGACTTTCCTAGGTGCAGGGAACTCTATGGGAGAGTTTTACCCTGACCGGGACTTTGCCCGGAATCCCCTGGAACTCAAATCGGCATAAAATCCCATACACCACCGCTACGTTCTCTTCTGAGTACTGGGTCCCTCCTGACCGCGAGTTAGTCCAAATCTCCTGGAACTCAAATCGGCATAAAATCCCAGCCACGTCCGCTACGTTCGATTCTGAGAACTTGGGCGCAAAATGCTGGACTTAGTCTCTGGCGGGCAGGCTTTCCTGGCTTGAAATCGAAGCCGGTTATTTGCTATTACAAACAAAGCATCTTTAAAAATCCCGCCGTGCTCTTTCGGCTCTGACTCAAGTGGAACACACGATCTGATTGGCTCACGGCTTCTTATAGTATTCTCTGCTTCATTCAAAAATAGAAGCAGACTGGACAACCAATCAGAACATGGAAACATTCTCAAGCAGCCAATCAGAGCCAAGCTGGGTAGAAAAGCCGGGTCAGCGGGAAATTTGAAATAGCCACGGGACATGCGCAAGTCTGTCACATACCCCCCCCAGCCATCCCAACGCCACCCGCTGGGCCGGCGCCCCAAGGTCCGGCAGAACAAGTGGCATCCCGGAGGACTGCCATTGATCTCCGGACCTAGTACTCCGCTTTCCCCACTAACCAAATGCTATTCACACCTCTGGGCATCCTCTGGCTGCTTTGAACTCCGATGTCCAGCAGACATACCAGCGCCAATGGGTTTGCACGGGCTGCCAGTTTGGACATCGGTTATGAACGTAAAATACACTGAAATACATTTTAATTAACACTGAGTCTCGGGAAACCCTCCAGCTATGTGGGACTTTAGGAGAGGATGTTGGGGTGGAAAACTAGGAGTCTGGGAGATACTGTATGGCCCCGGTGCAACTCACCCCGGGTACCCGAAAATAGTGCGAGTAAGCCGGGGAGAATTATAGGCACACCGGTAACTTTGTCCCCAGACCTCCTGCAATCAAAATGACTTGCTTTTCACCCCAAAACCCCACCAGAGACTATGGGGGTTATGCACAAAGCAGTGATAAGCTTTTTTAAGTGAGATAAATGCCTTTATTTCTCAATATTGCGTGCAGCGCGATTCACAAAGCAGTGATAACACTGCAGTATCGCGCTTAAAAGGCTTTTCATCATCAAAACACAGTCATTGCTAAAAAAAATTGCGCCATAGATTGCGCCAAAAAGCATGTATCTCACTTAAAAACACTTATCATTGCTTTGTGCATAACCCCCTTAGACTCCTAAGTTTGGAGTCTCTATGATACAGGGAACGAAAAGAAAACAATGTTGTCTCTTTATTTCTGCCTTATTCCCCACACACTTTCCCTGTGACTCAGTTTGGACTCTCAGAGTCCCCCCAACCTTATAACTGTTGGGGCACCCACAAACCCTATACTGGTTGTGGGTCACCATGGCACTAGCCGGGGTACCCCCTTATCCTAAGGATTCCCTCAGCTACAGGAATACATATTTATCCATGTGCCTCATTCTCCTTTCTGGGCTGTGCTGAAGCAGGGCACCCTAGTGGTGAGTTGTCCTTATGTTTTCAAGGGGAGGTATTGCCGGGACAATTTGCCTACATGTATCCGAGAATCAGGCATGATTCCCGGGTACATTTATTGGGGACCCGGTCACTCCCCTCCTCCCCCCCCCCCTTGAAACTCATACACCAACAATCCCTGCCTGACTGCATGTCCGGAAAGGGAAAAACACAAAAAATGCTTTTATTACACAAAGTGCAATGTGATCATACAACGTTACTGGGTCCAAGAGCTGACTCTCTGTCACCCTTATACACGGAGCAGGGGAAACCAGACAGGCGTGACCTTTGTTGTATAGCCTGGTTACCCCCTCCCGCCACACACTTGTCCTGTTGGGGGGGTCTGGGGAACGGTGATGAGCACCCCTGCTATAGTGCTGGATGAGAACGGGCCGGGGGCCGGGGGCCGGGCACACAGCCAGGGGTGTTTATTTTTGGTGATAGTGCTAATAATAAGCTGAGCCGATGCGAGTTTTTCAGCTGTTTAGCGAGGGACAGAGTTCACTTTTGTGTGACAGTTTCTCGCTTAATATACGATGTTTCTGTCACTCTGCTTTATGGTTTGTTTGGGTAATTTGCTGTTCTATTGCAATTTACACCCCAGGAGTAACGAGCTTGTTTTTTAATGCACTTTAAAATGCAAGCGATTAGATGGAACAGACCGTGTCCTATTTATTTATTGACTGAGCCGGAGAAGCTGGTCTAATAAGAAGTTTTTTTTTTATTAAGCAGGGACTTTAATATCTGGGGGAGAACTTGGAGGGGTGGGTAGCACATCATGGGAAATTGTTGTGGCAGGAGAAGAGTTAAATCACTCATAAATTAATATGACACTTATTTTCTGCGGTCCTGCTGTGAGTCGTCTCTGTATTTATTAGTTGTCATATTATGATAATAAGAAAGTATAGCTTTGGGTTAATACTGTATGGTGTTCTGCACTGTCACAGGGAGAGAACACAAGTCACAACCATTATTAGTTGGGGACACAATGTAAACGGAAGAGGACAGGCCAGGGTTTATAAGGAATAAGACAGGACAGGGTGCAGGGTGTATAAGGAATAAGACAGGACGGGGTGCAGGGTGTATAAGGAATAAGACAGGACGGGGCGCAGGGTGTCTAAGGAATAAGACAGGACAGGGTGGCGGGTGTAGAAGGAATAAGACAGGACGGGTGCAGGGTGTATGCAAAGGGATAAGACGACGGGATCAGGGTGTAAGAATGACAGGACGGGTGCAGGGTGTATAAGGAATGACAGGACGGGGTGCAGGGTGTATAAGGAATAAGACATGACGGGGTGCAGGGTTGTAAGAAAAGGAATAAGACAGGACGGGATGCAGGGTGTATAAGGAATAGACAGGACGGGGGCAGGGTGTATAAGGATAAGACAGATGGGCCGGCAGGGTGTGTAAGAATAGACAGGAGGGTGCAAGTGTGTATAAGGAATCGACAGCACGGGGTGCAGGTGTATAAGGATAAGACAGGTAGGGCTGTCAGGGTGTATAGGGAATGCAGGACGGGGTGCAGGGTGTATAAGGAATAAGACAGGACGGGGTGCATGGGTGTAAGGAATAAGACAGGACGGGTGCAGGGTGTAATAGGAATAAGATGGATGGGGTGCGGGTTGTATGAGGAATAAGACAGGACGGTGTGCGGTTTAAGAATCAGACGCGGGGTGCAGGGTGTTATAGGATAGACAGGACGGGTGCAGGGTGGTATAAGGAAAGAACAGGAGGGTGCAGGGTGTATAAGTATTAAAGAATAAGACAGGACGGGGTGCATAGGGTTACTGTATAAGGGATCAGAACAAAAGGACGGTGTGTATTGTTATAAGGAATAAGACAGGACGGGGTTGCGGGTGTATAGGAATAGACAGACGGGTTGCGGGTGTATAAGAAGAAGACAGGACGTTGCAGGGTGTCCATAAGGAATAAGTAAGGACAGGCGCAGGGTGTATAAGGAATAAGACAGGACGGTGTGCTGGGTGTGTATAAGAATAAGACAGGACGGGGTGCAGGGGGTATAAGGAATAAGACAGGACAGGCCAGGGTGTAATAAGGAATAAGACAGGACTGGGTGCAGGGTATATAAGGAATAGACAAGGACGGGGGCAGGGTGTATAAGGAATAAGACAGGACAGGGTGGAGGTGTATAAGGAATAAGACAGGGTGGTGGATATATAAGGAATAAGACAGGACGGGGTGCAGGTGACAGGATGGGCAGGGGGTTAGGATAAACATGGAGGGGGAGACGGACGGGGTGCAGGGTGTATAAGGAATAGACAGGACGGGGTGCAGGGTGTATAAGGAATAAGACAGGACGGGGTGCCAGGGTGTAATAAGGAATAAACAGGACGGGGCGGCGGGGTAGTAGCTAGGAGGGCCTAAGACAGTATAGGGTGCAGGGTGTATAAGGAATAGAGACAGGACGGGGTGCAGGTGTATAAGGATAGACAGGAGGGGTGCAGGGTGTATAAGGAATAAGACAGGAGCGGGTTGCAGGGGTATAAGGAATAAGACAGGAAGGGTGCAGGGTGTATAAGGAATAAGACAGGACGGGGTGCAGGGTGTATAAGGAATAAGACAGTGAGGGGTGCAGGGTTGTATAAGGAATAAGACAGAGGGGTGCGGTGTATAAGGAATACGACAGGACGGGGTGCAGGGTGTGGATAAGGAATAAGACAGGACTGGGTGCAGGGTGTATACAGGAATAGACCTATGAGGGTGGCAGGGTGTATAGAAATAAGACAGGACGGGTCTCAGGGTGTATAAGGAATAAGACAGGACGGCGGTGCGGGTGTATAAGGACTAAGACAGGACGGGGTGCAGGGTGTATGAAGGACGCAGGGGTATAAGGATAAGAAGGACGGGGTGCTGGGTGTATAAGAGATAAGACAGGACGGGCGAGGGTGTATAAGGAATAAGACGGACGGGGTGGGGTTTATAAGGAATAAGACAGGACGGGGGCAGGGTGTATAAGGAATAAGACGGACGGGGTGGGTGTTGTAAGGAATAAGACAGACGGGGCGCAGGGTTATAAGGAAATAAGACAGGACGGGGGGGGTTGCAGGGTGTATAAGGAATAAGACAGGACAGGCCAGGGTGTATAAGGAATAAGACAGGACGGGGTGCAGGGTGTATAAGGAATAAGACAGGACGGGGGCAGAGGGTGTATAAGGTGAATAAGACAGGACGGGGTGCAGGTGTATAAGGAATAAGACAGGACGGGGGCGCAGGGTTTATAGGAATAAGACAGGACGGTGGTCAGGGTTGTATAGGAATAAGACAGGACGGGGTGCAGGGTGTATAAGGAAAAAGACAGGACGGGGTGCAGGTGTATAAGGAATAAGACAGGACGGGGTGCAGGTGTAAATAGGAATAAGACAGGACGGGGCGCAGGGTGTATAAGGAATAAGATAGGACGGGGTGCAGGGTGTAATATAAATAAGACAGAACGGGGTGCACTGTGGACAATATAACAATGTACTTCATGTTTCCCGTGGATTTGCTGTAGATTGTGTTATCCATTGGTGGTTATGTAGGGGGGCAGATCAGAATTTTAAGCAGCAAATGGTTAATTTATATCTAAACTACATGAAATTATTCAGCTTTAAATAATGTATGATAGAAAAAGCTATTATCCCAGTTAGTATTCCAGCTCCACTGACATAATGTTAGAACCACTGTGTGGCGTTCCCGGTGCTAAAACTGCAGAGGTGACAGGCCTGAGGTCCCCGGAGTTCCCCCGCAGTAATAGCCCAGCTAAATCCTTTGATGGACCAGCATGGGACTACTTGAAAGATGAAAAAATTGTGTACAGATTTACAGATTGTGTAATGACACCTGAAGAAGAGACCTGTGAGGTTATGAAATCTCTGTACACTTTCATTTCATCTACTGTATAAAGAACCGTAATACCGGCTCCCTCAAGGGTTTCCAAACCTACAGCCATGAATTCAACAGGAATAGCCGTGTTAGTCCAGTTGCGATTGTGCAGAGTAAATGAGAAGTTGAGTATTAGGCGATACCTTTTCTATTTGGACTAAGAATTGATATTGTAAAACAAGCTTTCGTGGGCTTGTCGTCTAAATGTAGCATACAGTACAGTAGGTTGAACTTGATGGACATATGTCTTTTTTCAACCTCATGGGACTATGAGAGGTCTCTCTTCTCTTCCACAGGTCAAGCAGTTTGACCTGAGGAAGAGAGACAACTCTCCAAAGCTTGTCTTATAATATCAATTGTTAGTCCGAATAAAAACAGCATCACCTAATACTGAAGTACTCATTTACACACCCTACCACTAATGTATACTTCTCCAATACATTTACCGGGATTGGAACCGTGGTTCAGGCGTCTTCAACTGGGGGCAAAGCCACTTATTCATCTTTCTCTATAGACTTTGCGCTCAGTTTCTTTTATATAAACTAATAGTGAAAGAGGACAGTGTGAGCCCCCAATCTTCCTGAACAATGTCTCCGATCTCTGGAAGACCCCGTGCGAAATGTCAGAGCCCCCCCAATTCCATCATATCCTCGGAAACACACTGGTGTCTCTCATCCTGAGTCTTGGCAAGATCTCAAAGCAACTGGCTTTCTGTCGCAAGCACAGGAAGGTGTCTGAGGGAGAGAGAGGGGGCGGTGGGAGAGAGGGGTGGGGGGGGGCAGAGTGGGAGAGAGATAAAGAGAGAGAGAGAGATTAAGGGGGGGGGCAGAGTGGGAGAGAGATAAAGAGAGAGAGAGAGATTAAGTGAGAGAGAGAAGTAGGGGTAGGGAGAGAGGGGGAGAGATAGAAAGAGAGAGAGGGACATAGATAGAGAGAGAGAAAGTGAAGGAGAGTGAGATGGATAGAGAGTGAAAGAGAGAGTGACATAGAGAGAGGGGGAGGTAAAGAGAGAGAGTGGGAGATAGAGAGAGGGGGAGGGAGATAGAGAGAGAGGGGAGGGGGGGAACAGCACACACAGCAATGCTGCAGTAACAAAAGCCTCCTGGATAAATCAACGGAGAGCATCAGAAACCCACCAACCCATACATCCCCCTCCACCGAAAACCTCAACACCCCTTCATTGGCTCAACGGTCCGTCATTTGCTCGACAAGCCCCTACCCAGCTGCAGCTCTCATTGGCCCCCAACTGCTGCCAATCACCTTCCATCTGTCAGGAGCCCCTTATGGTTTCGCAGAAGGCGAGGGGAGTGTGTGTGTGTGTGTGTTTGTGTGCGTGTGTTAAAGGGGGGTGCAAGGGGGACACAACACAGGGGAGAAGGCGAGAGAGCGGGGGAGAGAGGGAGACAGAAAGAGAGAGGGAGAGAGAGGGAAGGGGGGGCTGCTAGAGATTCCCCAGCCAGAATCCCTCCTGCACCCTGTGCTGCTTCCACTCCCCCATCTCCCGCATCCCACCGCTGAGAACCAGAGAGAGAGGACCAGCACCAACCCGGCCAAGGAGGGAGGGAGGGAGGAGGGGGGGAAAGGGCTAAGGACAAGGAGAGAAGCAAGCGGGGGAAAAGAGAGAAGGAGGAAGAGGAGGAGGGGGACGGCCAGAGACGACGGAGGAAATAAAAATGAAGGCGCCACTTCGGAGGCTGAGCCTGGGCAGCCTGGCCGCGGGGCTGATGCTGCTGCTGCTGACACAAGGTACTATTTGGTTTTATTGCTGTGGGAGTCAGTCTCCATCCTTCCTCATTGTATATCATGCATAAGGGGCTCTGTGCGTTCCTCCGCCGGGCGAGGGGTTAACGGAGGGGGGGGGGGGGGTCATGGGGGTTATCACTAGCATGGCTGAGGAGTTTCCAGCAGTACAAGGGTTAAAGGGCCAGTGGAATTGATGGGAGGGGATGTAGAGATGCTTTTTTTCCAGTGGGAAAGGCTGGGGGTGTCCCTGGTGATATCACAGGGCAGTTAAGAAGTGGGGCATCAGAGACCAGGTATTGGGAGCAGTACCATTAACCATTTTTTTACTACTCTATTTTTCACTGCAAAGGCTGGGGGGTATAGGGGGAGGGGTAACAGACACACTGCCCCCCCCCCCCCTGGAGTTAATAAATGGTGTTTTACTAATAGTGAGTTTGGTGACAACCTGGAAGGTTTGTCAGGGATTATGTTTCCTTTTGTGGGATACCCTATAGATCTGTGCGGGTTGATGAGGATTTAGAGGTTCATGAGATATGTCGGGCGGGGAAAGGCTGGATTGGGGGGGATCCTGCAATATCCAAGACCACCCACAACTCAGCACTGCTCCACTACTCATCCCATCCCTTTGGGGTCTTCTGAGTGATGCTCTGGGGATTTGGGACATAGCTAAGGACAGAGCCTTTCCTCAATCATTTAGCTGTGACAAGGGCTACTCATTGCTGGGGTGCAAAGGTTAATGATCATAAATAAATTAATTAATGAAAAGGAGGGAACCAATATGTCTCCCCCCCACCCCCTCCCCCTATTGCATCCTGTTTATTCCTTGTCTTTGCCTTTTTGGTGTTGTACTCGGCATAGCTATCTATGGCAGGTCCCTCTGCAAATGAAGAGGTTGGATCAATGAGGTGAAAGGTGATTAGGCAGAGGGTCTGCATTGACCTTTGATCCCTTGCTCAGACCACTAGCACACTGACATGGGGAGGGGGCCCTGCTGAGCGGTGTGAGTGCAGCTGTGTATAGAAGCTGCTGTGTATGGCATCTGTTATAGAGAGAGACAGGCTGAGAGCTGAGAGACTGTCACAGCTAAGCATTAATGCCTGGTGTATTTATAGTGTAGTGAATTCTTTACGTGTGTGTGTGTGTGTGTGTGTGTGTGTGTGTGTGTGTGTGTGTGTGTGTGTGTGTGTGTGTGTGTGTGTGTGTGTGTGTGTGTGTGTGTGTGTGTGTATATTGTAGTATGTTGATATTTCAACGTTTAAACACGTGTATATTAATATTTATACACAGATATTTAATTGTATCCCCATATTGTACACACGGTAAGTACATGCTGCTACATTGTATCCAACACCACACACACACTATATAATATATATATATAATATATATCTATATATATAATATATAATATATATATATATAAATATATATATATATAAGTTATACTATATAACATGTCCCAAAAGAAAAACACAAGCCCGCCTATATCTCTCTATCAGTTAATTACCTATGTGTGTGTAAATATATACAGGATATATGAATATACATGAAGAAATGATGCGTGTATATTTGTATGTAGTATGCATGTGTGTATTTCTACATACATGTAGAAGGATTACCCGTGTATGAGTTTTTTACATGCTTTATATGGTATTTTGCTAACTTGCCTAGCGCTGGTAAATTAACCCTTCCCTTGCTATACAGATTCCTGACTAAACTAAAGTGTAAAGTAACTCTTAACCCCTTCCTTTCTAGACAGACAGTGTTTATACCGTTCTAGTATAAAAAAGCCGGAGGTTATCTCCAAACCCTGACACTGCAGGACCTTCCAGATCCCTGAACCCTTTCCCTGCAGGGTATTGCAGAACGCCGCCTCACCTCCTCCCTATCAGAGACCTGCAGAGCATCAGGCCTTGCTTAGGGCCTGCAGAGCATTGCTTGATCGCTACCTTGCAACATTACTCCATTTCATGCATTGGGGGAAAAGGCACCTGTAGAGTATTGCTTAACCCATTCCCTGCCATAGCTTTTCCAATCATTACTGAACTCCAACAAATACCGCACAGCATGGCTCTGCCCTTCTCGGTAACCCTTTCCCTGCCAGAAACGCAGAGCACAGCAAGCGAAGGGTTACATACTCTATGCTTTCTAGTTACCTGCATGTCACATTTAACCCTGCGCGTGCCACCTAAAGGCAATGACTTGCGTAGCATTGCTAAACCCGGCTTAACCCTCCCCGAGTCCGGCACGACTTTATTTAACCCTTCCTTCCATGTGTACGTAAAGGGCCCGACACAGGTGCAGCACTTTAATGCAGAGACATTGCAATGCAAGGGGTTAATAGCACGATCAGGGGGAAAGTGCTGCAGGGGAGATTAAGTATAAGGAATCCCTGATCCAGTGAGCTTACAATCTAAGCGGTCGCTTTCCAGCAGCCTGCTCCTCCCCACTGCAGGAACATGGGAAGCTAAATCCTTTCCCGCTGCGAGTTCTGGCGTCACACACATTGCCCGTGGCGATTCCACGTATCGATAAGATTCACTGAGCTCTGATAAGGGGGATCGTTCACGCCAGTGGCAGTCACCGTGCCATGGCGCTGTGATGGGATCACGCTGAAACCCCTTAATGGAGCCTACTCAATTCCGACCTCACGGCCACGCGCACGGCAAGGCGCCTCGTACGTAGGTTTCTTGTTATTTTTTTACAAACACCAGAGAGGCCAGCGACGCACTTCTCCGTATCGCCATCGCGCCTTGCTTACTCGATATGCCTACATAGGCATTAAAACTTATATTAACCAGAATGATTTCATGTAGCAGCATTGAATGAATGGAAGGGGTGAGCATTATTAAGCACTGGGGATTATTTGGCGCCTTAAAAATAAATGATGATGATGATAATAATATTAAATAATAATAACAGTAATAATAATTAATAGCCCACAATGGCCTTGCACTGTGCAATAACCCCACTGCATTGCCTCAAAGGGCTATCTCAGCACCGCGCTGCTAATAGACCCTGCGAATGTATGCGCTAGGATACAGTCTGCGCTATGAATTAATGTAGCAGCCCCCTTTGAAACGCATTTAGAAATAAGGGGGCTATGTAATAAAATGTCCCGGGTGCAAAATTAGGGCAAAAGTGGAGCAAAACATAGCAGCAGATTTATCAAAAAGTCCCATAGAAAGCTACTGAGATCTTCTTTTTTTCTATGATAAATCCAGTGATATTTTCGTGCCTCAGTTTTGCCACTGGGGGATTTGAGGGTCTACAAGCCAGCCGTCCCGGGCACTAGAGGGGTAGCCCCCCCCCCCCCCCAAACTCAGTGTTGTGTCCCTCCCTGTAGCTGGTTGGAACAAAGGGGAGGAGTTCAGTTGGTTTGTACAATCAGAGGGTGACCCAGTAGCAGGAGGGTCAGAGCTGTCGGTACCCTGTGGGACAGCGGGGTCTGCAGGCCAGGGGACTAACAGCGCCCCAGGTACACAGGACACGGCAGGGGATACTGAAGGCTTCGGCCATCGACTTCAGCTACAGTCAGCTCTCTGCTCCAGACCTGGGATAAGTCTCCACGCGTGCAGCTGCCCCGACCCCTGAAGCCGCCCCCCCCCCCCCCCCATCAGGTGGGAGACCCAGAGCCTTCCTGTTAGGACAAGTTGGACCGTTCGTTGTTGTTATCGAATAAAGGATTACACCAAAGTCCCCAGCCGCCCAGCCCAGAAACCTGCCTAAGCTGCCAGTCCGTCTGGGACTTTATACGGAGGGATATCCTGAGATTCAGGGGTTCCCAACGCCAGTCCTTGAGAACCCCCAACAGGTCAGGTTTTCAGGATATCCCAGTCTTCCACTGAGCCACTGATTGAGCCACCTGTGCTGAAGCAGGGATATCCTTAAAATCTGAGATGTTGGGGGGTCTTGAGGACTGGAGTTGAGTGCCCATCAGAAACTGCCCTTTCTGTAACTACATCAGTAACTGCCCCTTCTGTAACTACATAAGAAACTGCCCCTTCTGTAACTACATCAGAAACTGCCCCTTCTGTAACTACATCAGAAACTGCCCCTTCTGTAACTACATCAGTAACTGCCCCTTCTGTAACTACATCAGAAAATGCCACTGCGTAACTACTTCAGAACTGCCCCCGCTTGTAAATTACATGTCCAGACCTGCCCCTTCCTGTAACTACATCAGTAATGCCCCTGCGTGTTAACTACATCCTAACTGCCCCTTCTTAAAATTCCGGAACTGCCCCTGCTTGTAATAACACAAGAACCTGCCCCTTCTGTACTACCATCAGAAAATGCCCCGCTGTAACCGACATCAGGAACCTGCCATTCTGTAACTACTTAGAACATGCCCGCTGTTAACTAATCAGAACCTGCCCATTCTGAAAATACATCAGAAACTGCCCCTGCTGTAACTTACATCAGAACCTGCCCTTCTTGTCAAAATACATCAGAACCTGCCCTGCTGTAACTACATCAGAAACTGCCACTGCTGTAACTACATCAGAAACTGCCCGTGCTGTAACTACATCAGTATGCCCCTGCGGTAACCTTTACATCAGAAACCTGCCCATGCGTAACTACATCAGTAATGCCCCTCTGTAAACTACATCAGAACCTGCCCCGGCGGTAACTACATCAGAACCTGCCCTTCGTAAACTACATCAGTAACTGCCCCTGCTGTAACTACATCAGAACCTGCCCCTGCTGTAACTACATCAGAACCTGCCCCTTCTGTAACTACATCAGAACCTGCCCCTGCTGTAACTACATCAGTAACTGCCCCTGCTGTAACTACATCAGAACCTGCCCCTGCTGTAACTACATCAGTAACTGCCCCTGCTGTAACTACATCAGTAACTGCCCCTGCTGTAACTACATCAGAACCTGCCCCTGCTGTTACTACATCAGTAACTGCCCCTGCTGTAACTACATCAGTAACTGCCCCTGCTGTAACTACATCAGAACCTGCCCCTGCTGTAACTACATCAGTAACTGCCCCTGCTGTAACTACATCAGAACCTGCCCCTGCTGTAACTACATCAGAACCTGCCCCTGCTGTAACTACATCAGTAACTGCCCCTTCTGTAACTACATCAGTAACTGCCCCTTCTGTAACTACATCAGAACCTGCCCCTGCTGTAACTGCACCAGCTGACCAGTGACGCTCATTCCTGCCCCTCAGCTTATTAGATGACATACTGTATGAATCAGGCAATTAGGGGGGATGGAGGGGGGGAGCTTCACCCGATGTATCGGAAACCAAACTCTATGGGACCTATATACTAAGATTATATTTTCATTGTTTTGTGTGCCAAAGTTTCCATGCTAAAAAGTTGTACAAACCTTCAGAAAATGTGCGTATTATACGAGGACGTTATACACACATCATTTGTGGTTTGAAATTATTTTTACGCCTTGCGTAATATTGAGTACCTGATTATTAGTACAATTACAATGAAAACAGAGTTGTGTATATTTTATATTTTATTTATAACTCATACAAGTATCAATTATTTGTGCAATACTTATAATAGCCATACAGTGAAAATAATACATTTTGTTAACCTATACAGAGATATCCCTGCTGCGTTACATATATATATATATAGCAAATGGAAATATTACTGTATGCTCATTTGCATGTCTTAGACAGGTCTGCAACCCCGCCTTTCCCCATTATCACCCAGCACACAGCACTTCCACCGCAGCAATGGATTCTGGGAAATGACATGCAAATGAGCACACAGTGCCACCTTTTGCTTCAAATCCATTTTGACATGGACCCTTAAAGCTTATGCTTGGTGCATTGCACATCTTTTCAGCACAGCCTGGGTTAAGCTGCATAGGCAGTAAACTCACCCAAGACAGCTGTTATATTATGTTATACATAGTGCATGGAAACATCATTTTTTTAGTATATATGTGCGTTAAAAAAAAATCATATTTGATGCTGCTGGCGCAGACTGAGAAATGGCAGATTAGTTCACACGCGTATATCTGGTGTAATTGTTGTACACTACAATTGCCCCACTGTTTTCTTGATACATGGATCCCACAGTACTCAGGCCCTGATTCCTTGCAGTGGTATTTTCCTTTGCTACACACAGTATGGTGCAAAGCGTTGGCCTCCGAATCGCACCCCTCCTGCCTTGATATACAGTATCACCCCTTAGTCCGGATTGTGACGTTGCACTGGGATTACGCTATTGTTTTTTCCTCTCTGTGTTTGGTTTATACGGAAATCCCTGGCAGCCTTTTAAATGTAACCCTGGTTTTCTGGGGGTGATATGGCAATGAATATTTTGCAGCAAAGTTGATGATAATGAATTGTGCATTTTTCCTCGGCCTCTTTGCTTTCGTGCAGAAAAACACTTGGTTTTTGCCCTGTCTGCATCAGCTTGGGATGTGTCAATAGAAGCAGTAAGGGAGTTATACGACACAAATAACATGATGTGTCACATTTTGTGACTCTGTGTGTCACTGCCGTACCTTTTTATAGCATCACAATCCCACCCCATATATCTGCGGTGGCACCAGCTTTCCTGGCTGACCGACCCGCACATATGAGACATGTTTGGTACAGTTCCCACCAGCAGACGACGTCGTGTGTTCCAACAAGCGTTTTGTGCATCAATAGCACACTTTGTTTCTTGTTACATAAAGCTCTGTTTTGTGGTTCCAGTTTTGCAGTCACATACTGTACATAACCTCCATCACCCGCCTGGAAATTGCCTCTTCTTTCATTTACTTGCGTTGGCTTGAGATCTCGTTGGTGTGCAGGCCTGTTTTTGCCTGTCCTTAACAACGTTGCAAATTAATTCATGATTGCCGGACGCTAATATTCACAGAAACATTAATGCAAATAAATTTTGCGGGGGGACCCTTATATTGGGCCACCATTTCTTTTCAATCTTTATGTAGCACAAGTTACTGCAACATTGGACTCACAGCTTCATCCTTATTTGTTTGAAGTAAAATCCCTTAACTAGCCCCAAGTAATAAAAATAATTAGAATATATTGTGTATTCTGGCCTCAATTGGAAAAACTAATAGCATATGAAATGAACAGATACATGTAGCGGCTTCTATATCAGATTGAAAGGGTCTATAACAGTAAGAATGAGCGTTTCCTACTAATATGAAACTCAGTGCTGGTAAAATCATTGGAAATAAATCTCGTCAGACAAGGTCTGCTGGGTTAATATTGTTCCTAGGAGGATAGCACCCTGGGACCTCACGCTGGGCTATCATGGGAATGGAGTGGTGTCTTGGGAACAGAGACAGGCACAGTTTTCACAGCGCTTTGCCAAATTGATCATTGTTTTCATACACAAAATGTTGTAAGGTTTTTTTGGGGGGGGTTTCCGGCACAATTCACAACGTCGGTTCACACCCTGAAATAGGGCGTTAACTTATTTGCATATGTAAATTACCTTTTTTTCCCCAGGTATCTCAGTTGTGTTTACAGCTATCTCTCCACAAAACAAACACACATCTAAACAACGTGTAGCAAGAACGCACAACTTGTGTGAACGTATAATGAGATTAAAACGAACAAATGCCTCACTTGTAAATAGAGCACTTTAAATCTAACAACCAGTCTTCTATTTGTTTTATTTATTACTATTAAAAGTTACTTTTTATTTCATATATTTCCAATTTGTGAGGCGTGTGTCCCAATAGTATTTTTCGTTCTGTGCCTGCACACACCAAGTATTCACCACTTCCATTTACTCGAGGTGTGAGCAGCCTAACCTCTATACTTTGCTGGAGTGTGATTGTTCTTCTATCTCTCCACATGTTGTACAGAGGAGGGACTGGGGAAGGGTATAACTCAATGGGTACTCTACTAAACAGAGCTCTCTTAAACACACTTTATAGCATTCTCTTCCTGTCCTTTTTTTGTACAATAAATAGACTTGAAACATCGCACTAAAGTGTGGCTGTATCGTGACTTTTTATATAGGTGCCGGGCAAGGCACTTTATTTCCATGTGACTTAGATCAGGGGGGGCTAAACTCCAGTCCTCAAGATCCCCCAACAGGTCAGGTTTTCAGGATATGCTTCAGCACTGAGCCTCTGATTGAGCCACCTGTGCTGAAGCTGGGATATCCTGAAAACCTGACCGGCTGCTGGGGGGTTTCACGGACTGGCGTTGAGACCCCCTGCCTTAGATACCCAAAACAGATTGTAATCTCTTCAGGAAACGGCTTGGGTTCTACGGGGGGGATTCACTGAGCATCGATGCCGAGTATTGCATCAGAATCCAGCGTTTACTGCCATTCAAGTCAATGGCAGTGATCTCTGTATCGGGGTGTGATACCCCACATCTCGGCTTCATGAATCCAGGCCAAAGAGAGAGATTTTCCTCCTGTGCACAGAACACGGTGACAGTGGGAAATGTCTGTATATACCCGGCGCAGAACAGGTATACAGCAGGTATACAGCAGGTGAGACCAGCCTCAAGTGAGATTCAACCTATTACACATCAGAAGTACGCATGTAACAACTGGCTCTGAATTACTCTGGGGGCTTCCAAATACTACTCCAGCGGTGTAAGGGTTAACCTTTGGCCATGATGCCTACTAGGTCCAAAAAGTGACATCATTGTCTGCGTGGACAGGTTAAAGGCAGCAAAACATGTGGCATTGTATATGGGTTTTCAAGAATACATCTGTTCTGTACTATAAGATAATACCAGCTGCATTTTGTTTTGTTATTATTCACTCGAAATGCCATTTTTAATGAGTTTTAAAGCAGCCTATGATTTCTATGGCAGGTTTAGCCCACTTCCCCAGCAGAGCAAGATCTTTGCAACACTTTCCTGTTTGTGATCATTTGTTGCCAATGTTTCCAGCAGTTTGAGCTGCAAACTGTAACAATAGATACTGTTACCTTGGTAATACAATGATACATTGTAGCTGCTGAGTTACACTGACTGAAGGAATCATTGAAACTGAAAGGCGACCATTACGTTAGGCACACCATCCGGATTTTGATAGATTTATAACCAGAGCACCAAACGATTGCCAGCTTAGGTAAGAATGTAGAATAATACATTGTCACTCGCGTTACATATACAAATAAGAAATACAAGGGAATGCAGTATTGCAACCTTAAGGAGAGAGAGCGAGAGAGAGCGAGAGAGAGCGAGAGAGAGCGAGAGAGAATGTGAATGTGTTGCTGGGCCATCAGGCAGTGGAGGGGTAAAGCATAACGATTACTGTCCTATACACATCTTCAGCTTCATGGACATCATTGTTTTAAAGCAGTGGTATCCAGTTCCAGTCCTCAAGTACCCCCAGCAGGTCAGGTTTTAAGGATATCCCTGTTTCAGCACAGTCATCTTTGACTGAGTCACTGATTGAGTCACCTGTGCTGAAGCAGGGACTGATTGAGCCACCTGTGCTGAAGCAGGGACTTATTGAGCAACCTGGATCCCCCTCTTATACACACAGGGGGTAATTCTATGTAGTCCGAAGCAGTCGTTCGGGACAGTTTCAGCCCAAATCCCCATTGAATGCAGCACATTTCTGACCGAAAATGTCCTGACCGGTCCGGTGGGAATATAAAGGATAAGGCCCGCAGTGTCGTGTGTACTGAGAATATGCAACTGGCACACAGTATCACCCATCAATGTCAATGTGATCGCCCGTTACACACGGGATCCCCTGTTAAAAATGAAGATCACCCTGTAACAGGGACTTATCCCTGTTAAGAAACGTGCCTCTAATCCAGCAGTGTGCTGGTTAATTGCACACTTGCAATCAACCAACCCCACCTGCCTAATCAGAACTCTGTCAGAAAAAGCCGGTTCTGAGACACAGGAGGAGGATTCCTGAGTCTCACAATTGGGGGCTGAACCAAGGAAGGACAGACAGATTTTTCCTTAGTCCACACTGGACTGGCCAGAGGAACAGATGTCTTGAGCTGCAGAAGGACTGGACTGTATGCGGCTAGCAAGACAAGGGGACCAGAACTCTATATCTGGACAGACATTGCCTTAGCACACAAGGGTGCTGACCCAGGAGAGCAGAGCGGCCTTCCCCTACAGATACAAGAAACAGATAAGACTTTCTTATGGAACTGTTATATATCTGTATATATGTTTATATATTTTGGGCTGGTAAATAGCTTAGCTAACCACCCAGTTATAGAGGGCTGAACTACATGTGTAGATATTCTCCAAAGTGGAGTAGGTTTTTTGTTTGGCTTATTTTCATGTTTTGCTGTGTTAAAGGGACAGGCGCAATAAAGCCTCATTTTAGTTTCACTTTAAACAGTCTCCATTGTGTACCTCTGAACACGTCTGTTACACAACCCCTTACATGCAGTGATCATTAGATTAACCCCTTTGCTACAGAGCTTTTAACCCTTTGTACACACACTAATAATCCATATAGGTCTCAATCAGATTTCCCTATTTAAAACGAGAAACCCCACTCGTAAGATGGATCATGAGAGCGCAGGACGATGTGAATCTGACCCAGCGGGATCCCCTGGGAGGGAAGGGGTTACGCTGCTGACCTGTTTACCAGCTCTGTTGTCTGTAGAGGAGGATAGGCCCTTTTTATTATTCATGTGCTCACCCATTCACTCGCAGGGAGTGCTGTGCTTAATCATATGATTTTCATGGCTGTTCAGCCTTAGAGGTGGCAGGGCCTGCGTCCCTGGGCTGTCTCCTTGGCTGTACAGTCCTGGAGGTGTCATCGTCTGTGTCCCTGTGCTGTCTCTTCAGCTGTACAGTCCTAGAGGTGTCAAATGCTGTATCCATGGGCGGTGCCCATGGCTGTCCTAGAGGTGTGCCCCTGAGCAGAAATTCCTTACCTGTACAATGATAAAGGGGTCATTATCACCCCCCACCTAAAAGTAGAGAGAAGCTAGGTAATGCTCAACTAACAATGTATCGGCCTTCATTCACTTTGGTGGAGGTAACAGTAACAAGGGCTGTGCATTACCCGGCTTCTCACTATATTGCATAGAGGCGTATATGGTATCCATGGATGTTGGCTGTACAGGTCTGTATACATGCGCCCACTCCATAAATACCTCCAGCCTGCCTTATCTAAGCGTTGCCAATCTTGGTGCCCCCGAGCCATTCCTTAGGCCTCACTGCCCTCGGTTTGACATGCTTAGCAGTCTGACAGACGTCCTTTGACCCGTCCAGGGTTGGAGCTGCTGGTATTTGTTCAGACGAAGAGTTGACAACTGACAAGTCCTATACAGCTAAATCTGTTCCTAAACTGTCCTGTCTGTCTGAGACACTGCGTCCGAGCCCCATCACGGCAATGTCCAGTCACATAGGTCCCTGCACCCAGCTGCACCCAGCTCCTGAGCCATCGAGCTCTGGAGGTGTCAGGCTGCGTGTCCCTCTCTCTGTGCTGCTGACGCCACCTATTCTGTGGCAGGGACACTCAGCCGGTGTTACAGCTACACAGCAAGGAAATCAGCGGGGGAATCAATAGGGCAGAGGGGTGAGGGAGTGGGACGCAGGGAAGCACACACAGCATGCAGCACTGATGTGACAGCTGCTCATCCTGTCAGCAGCACAGAGACCCCACTGACTGCGCCTGGAGAAGGCAGGATGGTCACATCTCACTCACTGCGAGACATACACTGCTTCACTCACTATCACATCTCACTCACTGCGACACACACTCTGCTTCACTCATTATCACATCTCACTCACTGCGAGACACACACTGCTTCACTCACTATCACATCTCACTCATTGCGAGACACACTCTGCTTCCCACTCATTATCACATTCTACACTCACTGCGAGAAACCTCTGCTTCCTCACTAATCACATCTCACCTCCTGCGACACACACTCTGATTCACTCATTATCACATCTCACTCCTACTCGCACACACACTCTGCTTCACTCATTATCACATCCTCACTCACTGCGAGACCAAACACGCTCACTCACCACTATCATCATCTCACTCACTGTGACACAACTCTGCTTCACTCATATCCATCCACCTCAACTCGATAGACACACTCTGCTTCACTCATCATTATCACATCTCACTCACTGCGAACACAGCCACACATAAGCTTCACTCAATTATCACATCTCACTCACTGCGAGACACTCTGCTTCACTCATTATCACATCTCACTCACTGCGAGACACTCTGCTTCACTCACTATCGCATCTCACTCATTGTGAGACACACACTCTGCTTCACTCACTATCACATCTCACTCACTGCGAGACACACACTCTGCTTCACTCACTATCACACTCTCCCTCTTGTCAGACACCCTCTGCTTCAAACTTCATTATCACATCTCACTTCACTGCAAGGCACACACTCTGCTTCATTCATTATCACATCTCACTCACTGACACACACTCTGCTTCACTCATTATCACATCTCACTCACTGCAAGACACACTCTGCTTCACTCATTATCACATCTCACTCACTGCGAGACACACTCTGCTTCACTCACTATCACATCTCACTCACGAGGCGAGGCAGAGAATCAGAGGCTGGAGTAGGAGGGGGGAGGCGAGGCAGAGAATCAGAGGCTGGAGTAGGAGGGGGGAGGCGAGGCAGAGAATCAGAGGCTGGAGTAGGAGGGGGGAGGCGAGGCAGAGAATCAGAGGCTGGAGTAGGAGGGGGGAGGCGAGGCAGAGAATCAGAGGCTGGAGTAGGAGGGGGGAGGCGAGGCAGAGAATCAGAGGCTGGAGTAGGAGGGGGGAGGCGAGGCAGAGAGCTGCTGGCTAGAGATGGGCGAATACACCCAGATTGTCGCTGATCTTAACCCCCAAAATCCGTCTCGCGGTGTAAAATCCGCTAAATGGATTTGGGCGGTTTTAATCCGCGCGGTTTCATAAAAAAAAGTAATTTGATACAACCCGCCGGCAGATTCTTAAGAATTGGTAATATTAATGAAAAATCAGAAAACCGGAATCGCCCTTTTTCAGATTGATCCGCTGAAATCCGCAGACCAAAGGAACCGGGCGATCCGCTGTGGATCTAAAATCCCCCATCCCTACTGCTGACCCCACAGAACAGCCGGGAGGACGGTGCCGCTGAACCGCCGGCACATAAGCTAGTTCCGCCGCAGCACAGTGGCCATGCTGGCGGGCATATTTACCTGCAGAGATATAGGGGGCACAGGTAGAACCCGCGCTCCACTGATTACAAATATAAGGTGTAATGCTCTGCAGTGAAGGGCTCAGTCAGTGAATAAGTGGCAGGTCTGCGCTCGTCTGTCCAGCTCCTGTCTTTCCGTCCGCATCATCCCGAGCTCCGATTTACCCCCAGCCCCGGCACAACCAATCTCACCCATGTCTCCGCCAAATGTGTTAAGGTTCAGTGTCATCCCATTTACGGTTGAATAGTCGGAACATTTAAACGCAGGGATGTGACAGTGATTGCGCTGGCAGTATATCTGTGCTCGGACATCATATGAATAATTTGTGCGTGTGCGTAAGTAAATATGCACACAGGGCGACACACGCATGGGCAGCTGGTTGGTGACACACACGCCAGCTTGGCTGGTATTCAGTTCTTTGGAAGCATCTTTATATCTCAGGGGTAGTGGGAGGATGTCAAGCATAAAATGAGAACTACAGAAAGCCCCGAGCTAGGTGTACGCTGTCTGCTCCCTGTACATATTCCACTGAGTGCGTTGCCCCTAAGCTGTGCACAAAGCGTTGTGTATGTTGTCCCTACTTCCTGTGCACACACCACTGTGTGTCCCAACCATGTGTCCCTGTGTGGCAGTAAGGAAAGGTGAGGGAGGGCATGTGGAAGAGAGAGACCGTGTGGAGGCATGAGACAGACTGAGGAATAGAGATGTGGAAGAGAGAGTCCATGTGGAGGCATGAGACAGCCTGAGGAATAGAGATGTGGAAGAGAGAGACCGTGTGGAGGCATGAGACAGTCTGAGGAATAGAGATGTGGAAGAGATCATATCGACATGAGATCTGCCCAGATGTCCAGGGGATCATCTTTCACCCCTACCCTGCCCGAGGGGTCTGCCATGCATGGCTCAGATGGAAGGGGCACGTGTTGGACAATCTGTGTGTATCCCATTAACCGTAACTTGTAGTTCTCTGCTTCTCAAGCAGCAGAGAACGATTGCAAGCTCCTCAGAGCAGAGATTAACCGTCACACCGGCTCTACCCTCTTGAGTACCGCACGCGATTTCATGCTGAGGCGCAGCAAACTTGTTATTCCACCACTACACTCACAATGACCAAATAGGGCGGTTTAAACCTAGAAAGCCAGAAACGCGTTGGGATTGAGCGAAGTGGAATAGAAAGGGAGAAAGCTCAATGGTGCAGACTATCCACAGTCTGAGAAATCCTGTGCCCCATTACCGTGTAAGGGAGACGCATGGGTGGGAATGTTGAGAAGGGGGAGGGGAGGGTGGGCTTGCCCCAACCAACATCTTGAAAAGATTGGATGGTTCTTAAGAAGGGGACAGACATGTAACCCTTTCACTGTCACAGGTGACTGAATGGGTTAAGGTGGTAATAGATTATTGGAGGGGAATGATTTATTTAGGGAGGGAAGCCAAAGAGGTAGAAAGGAGAGTGAACACTGACATTTGGGAATAGCAAAGTCGGGATTGGTGGTAGAACAAGACTGGAGGGAGAGAGAAGAGGCGATGCCACCGGGGAGAGGGTGACAAGAGGGATTGTGCGGAGAGATGAGGTGTGAGTATTGGGGGAATAAGGGTGAGAGAGGGTTTGGCAGTTGCAGGGGGTTCCTGGGGGTGTATCAGGAAGCAGGAGACAGACAGGAGGAGATTAGTATTTGGCACTGTGCAGGGCCCTCTGTGCCCCAGACAGGAGACGGGTTGGGAGCAGCGGTGGTGGGAGCTGCACAGCAGAGCACAGAGCTGCAGGGATGTGATGGGAATAAGGATGAGAAGCCGAGGACGTCTCTCCCCTCCAGGGAGAGGGAAGCTGCAGCAATCTGCTAACTCTCCAAATGTCTGATACAGAGGTGTCCGGGGCAGCTCAATACCGGCAATCACTGTGTTATTATGTTATATTACATGTACATGTTACTATTACGTCTAATTAACACACATCTAATTACCCTGCGCTGCTCCTGTAATACACGTCTAATTACCCCGCACTGCTCCTGTAATACACGTCTAATTACCCTGTGCGGCTCCTGTAATATACATCTAATTATCCTGCGCTGCTCTAATTACCCCGCGCTGCTCCTGTAATACACATCTAATTACCCTGCGCTGCTCCTGTAATACACATCTAATTACCCCGCGCTGCTCCTGTAATACACGTCTAATTACCCCGCGCTGCTCCTGTAATACACGTCTAATTACCCTGCGCTGCTCCTGTAATACACGTCTAATTACCCCGCGCTGCTCCTGTAATACACGTCTAATTACCCCGCGCTGCTCCTGTAATACACGTCTAATTACCCCGCGCTGCTCCTGTAATACACATCTAATTACCCTGCGCTGCTCCTGTAATACACTCCCCTGCTCCTGCCTTTGCCCCTTCCCCCATGCCCTCTTGCCCTAATTGCCCAGGATCTGCTCCTTCTGCCCCGCTGTAATGGCCGTCGCCCTCCTCGGTCCCGCACCGTGGTATTTATCCCCGGTCGGTTTCCCATGCCCCGGTGTCCCCGGCAGGGACGGGGTTAAACGCGGCCTTTGCGTTCGTCGTTCCTACACAAACCCTCCTTTTATAAAACACAAGTGGCACTCGGGGTTACACGTGACAGAGAGGGGTTGCCATGGAGACCAGGCCCGGCCTGTTAACATGGCAAGAGGAGCCTGCCTGGAATTAACAGATTTATGCCTACCAATGCGGGTGCGAGCACTCATTTAGCAGTCAAGGGGCTAAAGGGGGCATTTAATGTTTGGATCCCGCAGTATAAATAAACGCCAAGTATGACACCACTAACATGCACCTCTTATGAAAGTTCCACAACTTGGGCAATTAATTACATGGGAAAGGATTAGCGCGTAAAACACTTGTTATTTATAACACTTGTAGCACTTGTTATTTATGTGTTTTACGATGAATATATACACAAAATAGCAGAACACGCTGATCATTAAGCAAATCTGTCATCAATCGTTAAGCTGCTGTTTGTAGCTGAAGGTTCCGGGCTTCAGCCAACGAGAGGCTGGCTCTTCACCTCTGACCCCCGGCAGATATAGCTGCAGTAGGTACCCTGGGTTCTTATACAGTAGGTACAGGGCAAAAAAATACACCCAGTGCCAGCTAAATAGGTGCAGGTGACTGGTATGTAATGTTTGATGATTGTTGCCTCCATTTTGCAATCTTTACGATAGTCTCCTATTGCAAATGTAATCGTGAGATTACAAAGTGAGCTTATGTGACTGTAAGGAAAAAATGCAGCCAAACTCCCATAAACATTCCCCCATATCCACTCACGGCATCGTTATAATAACGCGTCGTTCTCTGACATATATACAGCGCCACCGACACGGAAACTCAGTGGCTCAACAAACACATTTCGCAGGTCTAATTTCTCTGTGAAGCCGGTATTCTGGGGAACCGCAGCCTGCACCGATACTCAGTATCGTTATATAATGCAGTATGTTTATTTTCAGGAAAAGAGAAGCGTTTACGATAGTTCTCGCTTCTTTAGGGGCTCTTTGGATCAAGAATAACTAGCGTGGGATAAATAACATTTGAAGTCCATTCCAGTTAAACATAGGAGCCTATCCAAAAGCAATCGATGAATAACTATTTCATAAATGGCCTGGGTACTGTATAATATACCACCATTATATACCTCTAGTACGGTCCCCGCACATGTGTCGGAAGTCACGCTATGTATATGTGTGACACACATGACATGCGTCCTGTAGTTTGTAGAATTTACTGTAATAGTGATTTATAACTTTGTTTTATTGTCAGCTTTCAATTAATAATGTATGAGATGTCTGGGGGGAAGAAATGGGATAAACATCTATCTCGTGGAACTAACGCGCGCGGCAGGGGAATTTCACAGGAAACATTCACGAAAATAAAAAAAATCTAACAATGTTCCTGGAAGGGTCTCTCAGAAGTGCTGTCCAGCGGTCTGTAACAGGGGTCGCCAACTCCTCAAGGGCCATCAACAGGTCAGGCTCTCTGGATATCCCTGCTTCAGCTCGGGTGGTTCAATCAGTCACTGCTTCAGCACAGGTGGCTCAATCAGTGGCTCAGATTGAGCCACCTGTGCTGAAGCAGGGATATCCAGAAAACCTGACCTGTTGATGGCCCTTGAGGACTGGAGTTGTCCACCCCTGGACAATGTTGTAGGAGATAGAGATTGTTATAGACAGTTATGAAATATGGGGTCTAGTGCTGCCTTTGTATTAAGGTAAATAAGTGCCATTCTGGAGCAAAAACATTGCCAGATATTTAAAAGAAGAAATCCCATTGATTTCAGTTGAATGCCTTCTTTGCTAAACGTGCTGCAGGCTTTTTGGCCCAGTTTTACCCTCGCTTCCATTCAAAAGTCAAAATCTGCAAACTTTCCCAAATTCAATTTGGTTTAAAATGTAAAACAATTGGCCCCCCAAATACGTGCTACAACATCTAAGCCACCAAGACGTCTGTCTGTCTGTATATGGGGCATATGGATCAGGGTCAAAGTGATTCAATTCTGGGGCAAAAATCTGCGCCATATTTATTAACGGAACAAAGGTGACACAAAGTTTATTATAATAGCCCTGCTGTGAAAATAAAACATTTCGGTAACCTGTTGAATGAAACCTTTGCGCTGCACCAAACACATTTTAATGTGGATATACAGTAGGGCATTTTCATTCTATGAACAGACTTTTTAGGGTTTGCTGGAAGCTGAACGTGGCGCTCGATTTTTGACGCACTTTCCCCTTTTGCTGTCCACCCCCGTCGGCCCCACGTAGAGAAGCTATGTTGTGGAGACATGTCAGGGGAGCTCGTAGATCCAAACAAACAATTCCAAATGAGATTTCCCTGCTCCGATTTCTCACCCAAAAAGCCATCTCCAACGCTTAGTACAGGCATACCCCGCTTTAAGTACACTCACTTTAAGTACACTCGCGAGTAAGTACATATCGCCCAATAGGCAAACGGCAGCTCACGCATGCGCCTGTCATCACGTCCTGAACAGCAATACCGTCTCCCTACCTGTACCGAAGCTGTGCGCAAGCAGGGAGACTATAGAGACTGTTACAAATGCATTATTTACATCAGTTATGCACGTATATAACGATTGCAGTACAGTACATGCATCGATAAGTGGGAAAAGGTAGTGCTTCACTTTAAGTACATTTTCGCTTTACATACATGCTCCGGTCCCATTGCGTATGTTAATGCGGGGTATGCCTGTACATATTTCCCCATAGCCCCCATCGACCACATAATATAGAGATACGGGGCTCTGTGCGGGTGACATCTACCAGCTGTAAAAGACATTGCACCAGATTTATTCAAGAGAAAGGTTCCATAGGTGTTTTCTTTGACACCTCTGTTTTTGCCTTAGAATTGGACAACTTTCCCCTTGATACATATGCTCCGCAGGGTCGCCGACTGGGGGTGGGGAGATCCGGGCCCGTGGCTGCAGGGGGCCCGGCGTTGGAAATTGAGTCTGACGTCGGGCCACCTGACGTCGGTGGGCGCAGGAAGCTGCGTCCAAGGCTTGGGGAGGGGGGTGGTTGTGTATTTGGGGGGTGGTTTTTTTTTTTTAATGTATGTATTTGGGAGTGGGGGGCTTTATATTTGTGGGGGTGTTGTGTATGTGTTTGCGGGGTTTGTATGTATTTGGGGGTGGTGGGGGGGGGGGTTGTATGTATTTGCGGGGTTTGTATGTATTTGGGGGTGGTGGGGGGGGTTGTATGTATTTGGGGGGTGGAGGAGGGCTTTGTATTTGTGGGGGTGTGTTGTATGTATTTTGGAGGTGGACTGTGTGCATGTGTGGCTGGAGGGGAATGCATGTGAGGAGAGGGGATTGAGGGAGCGGGATTGAGTGAGAGTGGGGTAATTTTAGGAGGGGAGAGGGGTGAGGGGTGAGTGAGGAAAAGAGGGGGTAAGACTAAAACGAGGGAGAGAAATACAAAGGAAGAGGGGGAAATAGAGGAGGGGACTTGTGAGGTGTGAAATGGGGGATCTTGCAAGACCGCCGACATGGGGAGGGGGAGGCCGGTTAGAACTAGTCCTGGGCCCCTGGAAAACGTGTCAGTGACCCTGTGCTCCGTGCACCCCAGTCCTATCCAATATTTTTAATGTGCTGTTCTTTTGCCATAGGGAGACATTTACAAACACACCGCAGTGTATCAGGCAGGCTCCTGTAATGCACCCGTCAATAATTCAGTATTTTGTTCTTCAGGAGAGTTCATATTTAATAAATGCTTGAATTTATTTGATTTTTTTCACATTTCGCGGGCGTTTCTTGGCCAGACAAGGTTAACGCAGTTACGATCCAGCACTTTAAATGATGTTAACGAAGGGAAGGAAACCGACGCGAAGAAAAGGCGAAATTGACACATTCCATTATTAGGTGTCAGGTGACTCTGCTATTGCTCAGTATGACTGACACTCCCCGTCAGGCTGTTCTGAAGGCTCAACAAGTGCAGAAACAGCCCGGCGCTTATCAGAGGAAAGGAATCCTATTAAAAACCACAGGATTTCCCCCTTTTTTAAAATAAATCCAGTCCAATTGTTTTGGCGCCATTTTTTTGCTCCCATTTTGGAGACTTTGGTAAATCGATCACTAAAGGGATTCCAGTACGGGATCCGGTTATCCAACGGGATCCGTTCTGGATGTAGCGTTGGATACTGAGACCGTTGTAAAGTGAGTCCCATGTTAATCAGTGGCGGTGAGCGCTGGATAACGCATTCAGGCGTCGGATAACAGTCCATAGGGTTGCATTGTAAAGTGTTGGATATGCCATTCATTGTAAAATGAAACGTTGGATAGCGAGGACTACCTGTATTTATTAAAGCAAAAAAGGGTGGTGGGCCGTGTTGGTCCTTTCTTCCATTATTCTGACTCCTGCACACTGTGGCAAGTGGTAGACGCAGGTACAGTAGTTACCTCACTCCCCTTAGATGCACACTGAGTCCTTCTTTATTTTTGTTCTTTTGTTGTAAAGGCAAACCATAACAACAAAGAACCGGGGTACACTTCCTGTCCAGGCAGGAACAACCAAAGGACTGTACCATTTAATGAAACATGGCAGGGGAGTACAGCCAAACCAACTGAAGTTTTAGCCAAGGGTGGTTGCCAAGGCAACAGGCTGGGCGCAAAGTGAAGGCTACATTGTAGCAACAAACACTGAGGAGTGCAGGCAATCTCAGAACAGGGAAACCTGCAATCTTGTTCCAGGGCATCCATGTAGTAACAAAGGAGGGAGTAGGGAGTAGGGAGTAGGGAGTAGGGGGTAGGGGGTAGGGGGAAGGAGTATAATACCTTTTATTGGACCAACAAGTAGTTGATGTGTTGCCAGCTTTCCGACCTCTCAGGGTGGGGTTAGGATCTGATGAAGGACCCTGAGAGGTTGGAAAGCTTGTAACATTTTAACTAATTGTTGGCCCAATAAGAGGTCTCCCACCCCCTACTCTTCCTCCCTCCTTTGTTACTACAGTATTAAACTCTCCCGGCTGCAACACTCGGGCAAAACTGGCACAAAGATCAGGCCCCGGATTTATTGAAGATGAATATCCCCTTTGCTTTAATGGCAGTATTTTCTCTCTGTAAATGCGGTACGCAGTTTTGCCGCAGGTTCGTGGCAGGGGACTTCACTAAGTAAAGAATTTCATGGTTTATTTATTAAATCTCCTGCCCCGAAAACAGGTGCAAACTACAGAAGAAATGGGAAGCCGGTGCTCATACCTTTGCACCTAAAATATCATGTCTTGCTGGTATGATATATTTTTAAAGTCTCTTCTAAACGTTATGATATTGATATACTTTGCCCAAATCACGATGGGTAGGACTTTTCTTAATGATGGTAAGACTTCCTACTGGGAGAAAGGAATTAATATGGAATTGACATCCACAATTCATTTTCATGACTCATTCCCTCCTTCGGGTAAGATGGGTGCGATGTCAAAAGGAAGCAGAAAGGTGGGTGAGTTATGGATCTCAATTATAGCTCACAGGATCAGTTAATTATTATGATTCAGTGACTTCCTCATCAACACTGCTGACTACCATAACTCAAATCTATTCCTCCTTTTAATTTAAACACATATGATATTTATAATGTCCTCTAGTCATAAACTCTTGACAGTCCTCGACATTTTGAGCTGAAGCCAACCTACTGGGGAGTTTTTATTTTTATACTGATTTTATTTTGTATGTATACATACACACATATACACACATACACACACACACACACATATATACAGTGTTCGACAAACCTATACATTTGCTCGCCCCGGGCGAGTGGATTTAACCCCCGGGCGAGTAAATATTGGCCCAAGCAGCACACGTTTGGTACTAGGTGGCGAGTAGATTTTTTTGTGATTTGTCAACCACTGCATATATACACACGTCTCTCCCCAAGAACCCAAACTGATGAGGGTTGGGCATTCTGAACCAAGAGATACAATTATCACTTGTGAGCACGTTCACATATCTCAGACAGGTCTGTCACCCTGCCTTTCTCCATTACTTCTTAGCATGCCATGCTTCCACTGCACCCAGGGATTCTGGGTAATGCCAGGCAAATGAGGAAGCCCAGTGTCACCATTTGCTTCTTTTATTGTATTTTATCAATATTGTATTTTATTGTCTGCACTTAGTTTGTGTTTTCTCTGTTGTTTCTTCCCACATGCTCCCCCTGGGTTGTGAGAATTTGTATCGATCATCTGGGACCAGTCAAGACAGTCCCTTCCAGAGGGTTTGAGCAGGGGGTTACAACCTTTATTATATATACATTTTTCAGTCTATGGTTGCACTCTTTTTAGTCACTTTAAGTTTTTACACCATTAAATGTGTATTCTTTTTTCACTTAATTATTAGTGAGCACTAGTATTCTATTAGCGCCTGTTTTTTCACCATCACCTTGTCACGATTTGCTTCTAATCCAGTTTAACATGGACTCCTATAAGCTTATGCCTGCCACATTAGGCTGCGGCCATGGTGACCGCGCGCTCTCACGTCCGTGCACGTGACATCACCCGCTTTTTAGCTCCAGCTGTTTGATGCTGGGGTAGACGAGACTGGGAGGTGTGGCCGTGACGTCACAGAGCTGGTTCGCCCTCATTGGCGAACCGCTCACGTGACCTGACCGTCGCGCTGTGGAATCAGATTGAACTGATTCCTTGTGCACCGCGCGCTGTCGCTGACACACGCACGGTCCATGGTTGCGATCATTGCCTTAAGGCATTTTACGTCCCTGCCCCATGGAGCTTACAATCTATGTTTTTGGTGCCTGAGGCACAGGGAGATAAAGTGACTTGCCCAAGGTCACAAGGAGCCGACACCGGGAATTGAACCAGCCTCTCCTTCTCTGGCTTTACAATATGAAGCTGGGATAGGTTTCAACCACACATTACATAAGTTAGGGTGGGTAAAAAAAGGGGCAAAACCCCTTCACCGTACCGTTTGCAGCAAATACAAATAACGCGTGTGAGCACATTCAACCAACATGTCATTTTAATGGAAAACTTCTATCAATGAGTTTTCCACCGATCCACAAAAGGGGCCACGTTTTACTCCCTTTACTCCCACCCTTTTGTGGACCTGGACCATTGAGCTCTACTAGACCAGGGGTGGCTAACTCCAGTCCTCAAGAGCTACCAACAGGTCAGGTTTGAAGGATATCCCTGCTTCAGCACAGGTGGCTCAATTAGTGGCTTAGTCAAAGATGGAGCCACTGATTGAGCCCCCTGTGCTGAAGCAGGGGCTGATTTAACCACCTGGGCCGAAGCAGGGATATCCTGAAAACCTGACCTGTTGGTATCTCTTGAGGACTGAAGTTGGCTACCCCTCTATTAGGCTGAGTCCATGGTGTGGGAGACCGCGTGGAGGCGGAGGCGTTCGCACGGGGCGCGATCAGACCACCTTAAGGTAGTGATCGTGCCCATAGAGCTTGCGGGCGCACGCGGGCGGAGGCAGCGTGCGTTGAAACTGATTGCTTGGCAGGTCACGTGAGCGGTTTGCCCAATGTGGGTGAACCAGCTCCGTGACGCCCCTAGGAACGCCCCCCCACGGCCCGTCGACCATGGCCAGGGAAAACACCCGCTTTCCCACAGCCTCCGCGCGGGCGAATATCAGCGAAACTGACTCCAAATGCCTGAGACTCACAGGGAATACGTGACAAGTCTGTATATAAGTGTAACACAGTTCCCCCGGTGTGTGTGTGTGTGTGTGTGCGTGTGCGTGTGTCTGTCACATACACAGTATGCACATACACCGGAGTATATATAAAGCAGTTTGCTGTATATGCAACAGAACACAAACATACCACAACACAATATGACATCAACAGCAACCTTAGGCCGCGCGTATAGTGCCGTCGATTGCGAAATGACGGGTGACGTCACCCGTCGCCACCGACGAAAGTTATATTTCGCCGGGCGGCGTCGCGGGTTTCCGGGCATTATTTGGTTCAAGGGCCGTCACATGAGGCGACAGCCCTTGAAAAATCAAATCTTGCCGGCTACCAGTCGCCGTCACATTGTTGCCGCCGCGCTTACTAAAAGCTCACGCGGCAGCGGCAATGCGTTTGTTTTCTGGTGACGTAGAGTCGCCGGCACTATAAGCGCGCCCTAAGTGTCACCCTGTAACACTGGCCTCACGGGCCCGTAACCCACACCGTATATCAAGAGTCCCAAGTGTCCCCAGAATCCCCCTCCCACCCAAGTGTGAGACAGCGCTGCCCACTAAGATGAGGTTGGTGCACTTGGTGACTTGACTGTTACCTGCCAGGTGTGTCCACACCTGGGCACGTAGACACTCTGTACTTGAGATCCCTTTCCTGAAGGACGATCCCACGTTGTTTCCGCCTCTGCGTGGGGGGGCTCCCGCATGGAGTGATGCGAGAATGTCTCTTATCGCTGCGAGTCAGCAGAGTGGGTCACCTTTAACAGCGAGGCCAGGATATACACGCTTCCTGGCTGGACTCTCACTTAAGCTGCCTCTACAGGACCCTGTCCCTATCCTAGGGGGCGTCCCTGTAGCAGCTACAAGCTGAGGGTGAGTAGGGCCTAAGGGGAGACTTCTGGCCTAGTGCAGGAGGCTACTTTCCTCCCTGCACACACACACCCTCCCCTCTCTGTGTCCCAGCTCCTACTCACAGGCATGGTCTGTGTGCAACAATGTATCTCTCCAGCAGGAGAAGCTGCAAGTCCTATTGGCTCCCTGGCGTCAGGTGGCCTGTCTGACCCTAAGTAATCTGGGGGCTGTAGTCCTCCCTGGCCCTCTTTATCATTGGGGCCGCGTGCGCGATGTATGCCGCACCTGCGCGATGCTATAATGGCCACTGCTACTCCCCTGACACTCCACTGCTCAGGCTCTACATGTAATGGCCGCCGCTGACGCGTCTGCGCATGCGCGACGCCCTGTACACGGGAGACTCTGCGCGCCAACCCTAACATGGCCGCCGCACCGCTTCTGCGCATGCGCAAGCCTCTTGTGCACTCTATCGGAGGTAAGGGAAGGGGAACCGAAGGTCCGGGGAGCCAGAGGGGACCTGGCTACATTAGTGACACCCCTATCCCCCCCCCCTCCCCCGGTGGCAGGAGATTGGATGTACATGGGGAATCATATATAATTAGGGTGGTGGTTATTAGTCTCTAATCAGTATATACACTCTCCCTGACAGGGTTTAGACCTGCTTAGAGTGTCAGCTCTGCGGGTTTACCTTTCATCTCAGGGTCTTCCTTCTTCCTGTGGGTTCAGGCCGGGCTGTAGGAGTGGTGTTGTGATAGGTGCAGTAAAAATAGGAAAAGGAGGGGCCAGGAAATTTGCAATGATGCTTTATTTGGTTGCAGCACATATCCAGTATAACAGGACAGGCTTTTAAGTGAACAGTATTTCGCCCAAATAACCCCCCCCCCCCCCAGACAGTTTTGGAAGCTCCCGCAGTGAGTGACAGCTATACCCCCTATGCCGTCAATACACACAGAGGTGTAGTTTGGGGCCTAATTAAGCGTGTGTACCCCATAAATGTAAGACACTGCGCTGCCTGGGATCGGTCAAACCGTTTTGTTAGCGATCGTCTGAGTCGGCAATAAGGTTTATTACCTAAGGGTTCGCGGAGCAAATACCTTCTAACAGGGGGTGCCCAATGTAAGAAAGGCTGGGACCCTGCTCTATTAAATCCTCGCATCAGCAAAACTGGGGAACAAACAGGCCTACGTTTACCCCAGAATAAGACCCCGTTGCTATAAATGTTCCTTTTCATTAGGAAATTCTGTGAGGATTATTAAGCAAAAACTTCAGGCAGCAAAACCGGCGCAAAGTTTTCCAGCTGCCTAACAGCCCCAACACGTGTGTGTGTGTGTGTGTGTGTGTGTGTGTGTGTGTGTGTGTGTGTGTGCGTGCGTGAGGGGTGTGTGTGTGTGTGTGTGTGTGTCATTCCCATTAGGCTTAGAACCAAAATCCACTCAGAGCCCATAAAACTTTGTTAAAGTCGATATAAAGCTATATATTCTTCTCACCTTGTGACTGACGGGAGGTGCGTCTAACAATATCTTCACATTAATGCTTCAATGTTCTTTACATTCTCACAAGGTGAACTTTAGCCGTCAATCTTTGGCCCCCATTGCAGTCAGAGGGGCTGGCAATGCATTACTTTGTCCCTAGCTGTGCAAGGGTTAATATTGTCATTGACAGCAGGGCAACTGTAGTCCTTAAGACCCCCCCGACAGGTCAGTTTTCCGGATATCCCAGCTTCAGCACCAGTGGCTCAGTCCAAGACTGCACCACCTGTGCTGAAGCTGGGCTATCCTTAAAACCTGACCTGTTGATGGGTCTAGAGGACTGGAATTGAGCTGCACTGAGTTGCAGAATGAGTCAGGGGGAGGGGATTATATCGTTGACCTTTTTTGGGGTGTCAAAACAGATCGGGTCTGAGGTGCAGTAAACCTGAAAACCCAAACCCCATGCGCAGGAACGTGACAAACAGCGGGTGCGCGTGACTGCACAAGAAGAGTTCTGTGGGTTACCCTCGGGAGAGTCAGACTTGGGAACTCTCCCTGATGTTCTGTGAGTCGGGTGTCACTGGACTGGAAACGGTTCTCAGCACCATCTCAAAGGCTTCTCAGTGATGTCTTTCAGAGCCCGTCCATTCAGGTGGGATTTCACTGACAATCTCTCCCAGATTCTGCTCCACGACATCCCGAGAGAGAGAGAGATACACAGAGCCCACGGGACTCGCGCGAACAGCTAGGGAGAAGAAGCAAAATGCACGTGTTGCATCCTTAAACCGGCAATCCCAGCTCATATGGAATATTTGGTTTATTCCATGAGGTCTCTTCCGTTTCAAAAGGGCGGACTTCATCCGTTTAGAACGTAACAGTTTCTCGCCTTCCGTAGGGATCATGGACTTGGCTAACCGGAAGCTTCTGTGCGCACCGGGCAGCGATGACTGGTTAACCACAATGCGTTGTAGGCCCACTCTGGCAGGGAAGGGGTTAAGAACAACGGGTTTACAACCGCGTCACTTAACGGAGAGTTGAAGGCCCCCTATATGGTTGCAAGGAAACTTCTCGAAAGCTTTCGGGTTTACCAGTGGTCAGCTATACATTGTGGTGATTTTCGGCTGCATTGTGCTTAATGTTGTGAGAAATTAAAAGCGCAGCGCACTTTCATGCTGCGTAAAACTGTTTATTTTAGGAGACAACGGGAGAGATTAATCAGTGTTCTCCCTCCACCTCCAGAGAACGCTACATTTATCAATGGGGGTGTATTTATTTAAAGGCGCAGTCCTCTCCCTGTGACCACAATGAACCATGTCACATTTAGCAATAATTTTAAGGCAGAGAGGCCGGCAACTATCATGCAGTTTAAATTAGGGCAGATGACGTGGCGTGTACCTGGTCAGTAACAGGCGTTATTTGCCCTGAGATTAACAGTGCACTCACTAAACCCATGGTATGCAACATGTATGTTCGTACAGGAGCGTATCAGCCTGGTTCCGTGTCGTGTTACTTTAGGATAATGCTATGTTACCTTCCTATAACATGACTTTATTTCAGCCTTGCCGCTGCTCTGAGCCAGACTCTGACATAGGGCTTTGCCTATTTCAGGGTTTGGACGGG
Organism: Ascaphus truei; assembly: GCA_036426205.1. Taxonomy (NCBI): domain Eukaryota; kingdom Metazoa; phylum Chordata; class Amphibia; order Anura; family Ascaphidae; genus Ascaphus; species Ascaphus truei. Next base: position 2,490,319 of record CM071572.1, read on the forward strand.
GTTAACGCCGTGACCTAAATAACGTAACGTTTATTTTATGGTGTTAATATTAACGGAGCTTTGCGAGAAGGAGGTTATTACACCAGCGGCTCATTTGCATATCATTTGCATCTCGCTTTCCCTAACGTCCGAAGTTTATGCTGCTCGGCTATTAAGTAGAGTTGGGGCGAATACGCACAGTTTCGTTTCCCGGACTTTCTCCCGTTTTTCCCCTCAAAATCCGTTTTGCGGTGTAAAATCAGCGAAGGGATTCGGTCGGTTTTAATCCGCGCGGATTCATGGAAAACCGTCATTGGATGCGCCCCGCGGATGGGTCTGTTAAATCCGATCCGTGGATTCAGAATCCTTTGGCGGATTCTTACGTATCCGTCCCCGGGTCGCGGAATCCGCAGAGTGTATCGGTGGTAATAATAACAAAAAATCAGCAAAACGTCAATCGCCATTTTTGAGATTGATCCGCTGTAATTCACAGACCAAGGGAACCGGACGATCCTCTGCAGATCCAAATTCGCCCCCCCCAAAAAAAAATTGCCCATCTCTACTAGATTTCTCAGTAAAAATACTACGTGAAAGTATTTATTATTGCCTCTTTAACTGACAAGCTGGCTGCTTTTCACCCTATATAAATTTTTTACACCGGTATAGAAGCAGGGGGTCCCCCGAGCAGAAGCCCATTTATTTCAGCTCCTGGGACCCCCTGCTTCTGGCAATACTTGCCTCCGTAGGGGGTGCCAGTAGCAACGCCGGCTCACCAGCTGGGGTTCACGTAATGGCCGCTTTGTAAAGCTATCACGCCCAGCAGGCCAATAGGAAGCCGTGACGTCACCCGGTGCCTCTTCCTATTGGCCCATGTGACGCAGGAGCTTTAAACATGCCGGAGCTACCCCTACGGAGGTCTGTGTCTCCGGAACCAGGGGGTCCGCAGTGCAGAAATGAACGAGGTTCAGCTCCGGGAACCCGCTGCGTCCATCCGGTGTAAAGAATAACGTCCCGCTTGGACTCGCCATTATGTTCAGCAAAACGTCTTTACAGCTGAGTCCTGAGCGCTGAGCGTTGGAGACGTTTGCTGCATTGTCGGTACGTCTCGGCGGGCGCTCCTGACAAAAGCTGCAGCACGCTGTACTCTGTGACATGTGCGACTGGGCTTTTTATGTTTAAGCGCTCAAGGTTAAATCTGGAAAACAATTAATTATGAGATCACCATTAAAACTCACCAAAGTGTTTGTTCCACGGCTTTGTGTGCATTGCAGCTGCAGTATGCAGTGCTAAGTAGGATGGCATTTTGCAGGGGAATCTAACAAGGCAAATATTTTGGATGCCCAAATGGCGCCCTTATTAATATGCTTAATTATAGTACTTTGTCATACATGTGTAACACTCCGTAGCCAGCTGTAAAGGAGGTCTCATCAGATTAGTTATGTACAATGGCAATGCTCAGTGTCTCAGGCCCTCTGGGTGCTGGGTGGGTGCAGGCTGGGCGTGGATGAAAGTACAAGGGTTAAGATGGGTGCCAGGAATTGTTATGGAACAAAAGGCGCTTAATTGACAGCCGTCTAAACCCCTTCACATGTACTGACATACAGTGCATCGGTGGCAAGCGATAATACGTGGGGCTTCGTCCCCTGATAGGTCCCACTCCTATTCAGGGGAGGTGAGTAATGTCAAATGTGAGTGAGCCAACACAGTTAACCCTTTAAGGCAATCACCCCTTTACAGAAACAAGTAGTCTTCCAAAAGGGGGCTACACATACAAGCAGACGACACAGTCACACATACAGACACACACACACACATTACCACACATGTGTAACCCCGTTTCCCTATGCCTAAGGGAAACTGCGGGCGATTACGGGTGCTGCTGTTACCTGTAAGCTCACAGAAGGCCTGAGCCTGGGAGGCTGGGGTGAGCTCTCTCTTGGTGCAGCGCCTCCACCCATGAGGGATCCCAGCGTTGGCGTGATGACTTCTCATAAGAACCAATACAAACAGTAATGACATTTACTATACTATACACACTATAATGCAACACACAATACATACAATATTATCACACACTGAGTGGTTCCCCCAAAGTACTGAGGGTGCCTTGGGCACCTCTAACCCCAGTGTCCACACAGACAATCCCACCCAAGTGTGAGGTAGCGCTACCCCGTAGTGTGAACCGTTGTGCACACGTGATACCTGCCTGGGTACTCCAGTGAACCAGGGGCAGCTTCCGGAATTACACTGAAGCCGGTCCCACGGAGTGGGGCCTCCGACAGCAATCCCCTCTCGCCTAAGGTTCCAGGCCTCCACGTGGTGTGAGCTCCAGCCGGAGTGTCTCACACAAAGTCTGGTGCCACGTGCAACCCTTCCCAGGTCGCAGGTCGCAGCGCGGACGTCCGTCCACTGTGCAGTAGTGCTATTACAACACTAAGGGGAAGGGCTTCCCTACAATACATCCACTATATTTGGCTCAGGGCCTATCTTGGGCCTAGGGGGCAAGGTCTAGGCCTAGTCCAGGAGCTACTGCTCCCTGGACATTACCTTTCTCCTTGGCGCCTTTGTCAGCACTGACTCGCGGGCTCTCCGCCCGCAGAGGATATCCTGCTCCTCCAGGCTGCTCGCCTCCCATTGGTTGGGTCAGTCCATGTGATCAACCCTCCCCCCGAGGATTCTGAGACTTGAAGTCCCGTTTCAGTCCGTGCGGAGCCATTCCAAGATGGCCACCGCTCTGCCGACACTGCACATGCCCGCCTTGCCACAAAATGGCCGCCCTTACAAACTTCCTGGTCGCGCGGCGCTCCGCCGTCCAGCTGAGCAGCGGAGAAGTTACCCGTCACCGGTGGTAAGGAGGGGGACTCTGCTACACATACCAGCAGACTACACAGTCACACATACAGACACACACACACATTATCACACTTACACACATACAAATGCAATCATACATTGACTTCAATGGGAGTTTCTGTGTGATAGTGACACGATCGGCACCATCGCAGTTGAATGAATAATACCCATAGTCTAAACATAGACACACTGATATATGCACAAAGACCCCCATATCGTTATATACGGCTGCATGTAGCAGCTGGTGCTCCTGGGGAACCTTTATAGGGTTTTTTGTGTGTTTAAAAAAAATCCGTTTGATGTAGGGGGTCTCCGGAGCCGCACTGCGTTCATTTAAGCTTTTGGGACCCCCACCTCCCCCGAGATACTTTCCTCCGTGGGTGCCGTCCGTATCTCTCTGCTGTTTAAATGTCCCACGTCGCGCGGGTCGACAGGAAGCCGCCAGGGATCACGCCACGGGTTCCCGTTAGCCCATGGGACATTTAGGCGGCCATTACGTTAGCCCCACATAGACCAGCCAGAGCTGCTACTTGTACCCCCTTCTCCGATAAGTATCTCGGGAAGCCGGAGCTCCCCAAAATTTAAATCAACGCGGTTCAGGTCCGGAGACCCCCTGCTTCTACAGTATTTTTAAAACCCATAAAGCGTCCCCAGGACTGGTGCTTTAAGAGAGCCTTCCCATGCGTCCATCCCGTGCGTCCATCCCGTACGTCCATCCCGTGCGGCCTTCCCGTGCGTCCATCCCGTGCGTCCATCCCGTGCGGCCTTCCCGTGCGGCCATCCCGTGCGGCCATCCCGTGCGGCCATCCCGTGCGGCCTTCCCGTGCGGCCATCCCGTGCGGCCTTCCCGTGCGGCCTTCCCGTGCGGCCATCCCGTGCGGCCATCCCGTGCGGCCTTCCCGTGCGGCCTTGTCCCCCCCCCCCCCCCCCCCCCCCCCCCCCCCCCCCCCGTGCCCCCCCACGCCTGTCTGATTTGCATCGATGTGTATATTACATATAGTGGGGGACAGTACATATACACACAGTACCTGTGTGATTTGCATCGATGTGTAATATTTACAATAGTGGGGACAGTACATATACACACAGTACCTGTGTGATTTGCCATCGATGTGTAATATTTACATATAGTGGGGACAGTACATATACACACAGTACCTGTGTGATTTGCATCGATGTGTAATATTTACATATAGTGGGGACAGTACATATACACACAGTACCTGTGTGATTTGCATCGATGTGTAATATTTACATATAGTGGGGACAGTACATATACACACAGTACCTGTCTGATTTGCATGGATGTGTAATATTTACATATAGTGGGGACAGTACATATACACTCAGTACCTGTCTGATTTGCATCGATGTGTAATATTTACATATAGTGGGGGCAGTACATATACACACAGTACCTGTCTGATTTGCATCGATGTGTAATATTTACATATAGTGGGACAGCACATATACACACAGTACCTGTGTTATTGCATCGATGTGTATATTTTACTATAGTGGGGACAGTACATATACACACAGTACTGTTGTTTGCATCGATGTGTAATATTACATATAGTGGGGGCAGTACATATACACACAGTACCTGCTGATTGATTTGCATCGATGTGTAATATTTACATATAGTGGGGGGCAGTAACTATACACACAGTACCGTCTGATTTGCATCGATGTGTAATATACATATAGTGGGGACAGCACATATACCACAGTACGATCCTTGTGATTGCATCGATGTGTAATATTTACATATGTGGGACAGTACATATACACACAGTACCTGTCTGATTTGCATCGATGTGTAATATTTACATATAGTGGGGACAGCACATATACACACAGTACCTGTCTGATTGCATCGATGTGTAAATTTAATATAGTGGGGGCAGCACATATACACACAGTACCTGTACACAAGATAGCAGCGAGCGCACATGAAAAAAGAATATTTAATGAGAAAAGTGATTAGATGTGCTAATATTGGTACGTCATCTTACAAGGTAAGCTGTTGAGATGGGATGTTTAAATAATCATATGAATAAAATATATATATAAACACTCACCACGGCCGAAGGGAGTGACAATCACATCTGTGGCAGAGTGTGGATATCTCTGAAATCGTCACTGCTGTACTCGCGACTCACAATCGTCAGGTTTCCTTCTGCGGTACACAGGTCAGTGTGGGTGCCCTTGTAGACAGTGCCTGCGATCTTCTAGGATATCCCGCTGGCGTCTCTTCCAATGGTGCCTCAAAAAAAGGAGGTAAGAGTAGCAGGAGTTGGTCCCAGACAACCAGGTAATAGGTGGACTGATGGGATCATGGGTATAATCAGATATAGTATTATTCACTCACACGGGCATATGTGGGTATATCAGATTAGTATTATCACTCACACGGGCATATGTGGTATAATCAGATATAGTATATTCACTCACACGGGCATATGGGTATAATCAGATATAGTATTATTCACTCACACGGGCATATGTGGGTATAATCAGATATAGTATTATTCACTCACACGGGCATATGTGGGTATAATCAGATATAGTATTATTCACTCACACGGGCATATGTGGGTATAATCAGATATAGTATTATTCACTCACACGGGCATATGTGAGTGCCCTTTTCTCAGCACACACACAGTACCTGTCTGATTTGCATCAATGTGTAACATTTACATATAGTGGGGGCAGTACATATACACCCACACCGTACCTGTCTGCTGAATGGTATAGTCTGGTTGTCGCACTATTCTAATTAAGTCTTACACAAGACTTTTAGCAGAACAAACTGTTTCTTTGTAGGTTGCAAATAAACAGTTTATTATGCTGAAATATCTTCTGTAGGACTTTATTAGAATTGTGCCACAACCGAAGATATATCCAGCTCAAGTATATCCAGGTGTCAGAAGTGGGATCCCGGCCGCTCTTCAACTGCCTGCACCTTCCAAAAAAAACCTATACCCACTGTAATTATCTAAACGGAGACCGGTCTGATCTAAAACTTTAGGCCGTGTCCAGGGTGACACTGAGCGGACGCGCTCACGCTGGCCACGATGAAACACATTGCGGCAGTGTGTGTGGCCAGCGTGAGCGAGCGCCTGAGCATGCGCGGCGCTTACCAAGCAAGCAAATTTGAATCTGCCACTCGCTTGCGCGTCACGTGACCGGTTCGCCCAATGAGGGCGAACCAGCTCCGTGACCTCTTGGCCGAACCCCCCGACATGACCCCCACGCGCGCACCTAGCCAGCTACGAATCGCCCGGCCGAGCCGGGCGCAGCGCACGAGCGCCAGCGCGCCCGCTCCCTGACTGGCCGCAGCCTTACACAGTCCCAGAGAAGCCTGCTTGTGCCTCTCATTCTGTCCATTCAAGGTCGCAGTCCTTGTGATAATAGATGGTGACCTACCCTCCTTGCCCTGACCGTTCCGATGTCTGTACTTGCATCCTGCATTGTCCAGTCCTAGAGGTGCCAAACACTGCCCTCCTGTATTTATTCTCTGTATCTATTCAAACTGCATCTATTCCAACCCAGCTAAGCATCATTCTACCTACTGTATTCACTGAGCTGTCCAGCCCTAGAGGTGCTAAGCTCAATATGCTTGTAATTGCCTCATTTAATGTCCTGTCCTAGAGGTTGCCGCATCTGTATTCTAGTCCAGAGCAAATGAATTCGACTGTGTAATCGCATTTGCAGGGACAGTAAAATAATGGCCCTCATCCCTGTATATCACTTAACCTCCGTGCTGTGATACGGTTTGGGGCAGTTTCTTTAATCCCCTATATGCTATCAGTACATTATGGCACGGGCAGGAGAAACCAACCGAGAAATTGTACAGCCGGCTAATGTTAATCTCTTCCCTTATCAGATTCTTTGCCTTTCCAGACAAATGGGAAGGTCTTGTGCTATTGTTTCCCTGTATATGCACCTCCTTTAGTTAAAGGCCCTAACCAATTTTCTGCTAGAGAAACTCCATGGGCCTCTCGACTCGGTGTGCTAACCCAACAGAGAGACCTGCAGAGCCCCTCTTCCTGCAGCTCAACGCCTTCAGTGCAGAGCAGTGCCCCATCTCTATGGTAGGGGCCTGCCAAACATTGCAGGCACTTGGCAGTGAAAGTGTTAACACGGAGTCTCGGAGATATGTGCCTAAACTCCCTGATAGAGAAACCTGCTGATGATTGGGTGACACCTTCCCAGTTACTGGAGGTTGACCTTGCAGAGCGTTACTTCACATTCCTTGCCTGCTGCGGAGCCCTGCAGAGCATCGCAGGTGCCAGCTATCCGCTGTGCACCGCTAGGAATAAGTGCAGAGCATTTTGACTTGCTATCTACCCGTGTGTAAGAATGGGGTCTCTATGATCTGCATGCTCTATAAAGTCTAAAGCAAATCGGAAGAGAAGTCTTCTAGGTTTTATAGAAGCGGTTTAATATGATTTTTTAGTAATAGCTTCTCTCCACCCCTCCTCTTTTTCTATCTCTTGCTTCTTTTTTATGATTCTCTTCTTTGCGTTTTCTATTATACCCGTGTGTTTCTGCTTCTCTCCACTCTTTCTTTTTGTATCTTCACTCTCTGTCCCCCCCCCCTCTTTCGCTCTCTTCCCCTCTCTCTCACCCTTCCTTCCTTCTCTCTTCTGCATCCCCCGCTTTTCCATTCTCCCCCCCCTCTTCTCTCCTGTCTCTCCTTTGCTTATCTTTCTTCTTGTCCTTCCTCGCTCTCCCTTTATCTTGACAAGCCTCTGATGGGCTTATTCTCCCTAATCATCCTGTGTTTACATGACCCAAAACACTTGCACTGCAGTGCGGATGGGGAGGCATTTAACCCTTGTCCTTGATATACACACTCTCACCTCCCTGATGCGTTTACTAACCACCAAAAAGACCTTGTTTCAAGGGATCCCATCCTCTTGACCTCTGTGTCATCTCCATCTCTCTGTGCATATGTCCCCCCTGTAGTGTGCTCCTGTCCCTCATTGTCAGCTCCTTGGATTAGTGATCCCTTATTCCTTTCATGTACCTACTGTACTACTGAAATGTGTAACCAGGGTCTTTACCTGGAGGTGGCTGTGTGTGTGCGGTGAATGACAATGGTCACAATGAGTATGTGCTATATCCCTGGGTTGAGCATGAGCTGAAGAGCAGCTTAGTAATGTAGATGTCACTGCCATTCGTGTCAATGCACCCAGTTTGAAACCACTATCCGATTCCTTTGTGACTGTGGTCAAGTCACATTATTTCCCAGTGCTTCCCTCACCTAAAATTAGATTGTAAGTTCTTTGGGGCAAGGACTTGCTGCCCATGTAAAATTCTCTTTACAGTGCTGCATACATGTTCGTGCTATACATGACAAAATATTGTTTATTTGCTGAAAAATACAACGTATTAAATGCATGCATGTTGAAGAGCTGGTTTTTCTATAGCATGGATTTCTCCCACTAATTATAAAGGATTATTCTTATTGTATGGATCTCTCTATTGTGGGGACTTCAAGGACACAATCTGACCTTTCTGATGTAGTGCCGCAGTGTACATAGCTTTGTACATGTGCATACCTTCTAATGTTGGTGCCTAGGACACAAGGAGATAAAGTGATGGTCAAAAGTACCTTACACTTGTATTTAAAACGGAATCCTCCAATCCAAAGACAGCCCATCCAAAGCCACTCCACTCCAGACATGTATGTGACATGTATTTATATAGGATGGGTGACATAGGTGGCTTGAATTGAGATATCGTTAGAGGATAACATTATAACAGGAACTTTTCTCATAGACGTAGGTTCACATTGGAGCTATGATGTTAACTGTGCTGGGTTAGGCAAGACGCCGTGCGGGCGCGTGCAGCGGGTCCTCAGCCTTCTCCTCTGGCCAACACAACGATCTTTTTCCATCTCACATATCTCTGTGGCCTCTGTACTCCATACAGCTGTGAGATCTCTTGCTGTTTTTGCAGTGTGTCGTTCAATCAAGAAATCAATTGTCCTACAAACAATTTGGGTTATACAGTTAAAATTAAGAGATGTTCCCCCACCTTATTGATGCTTCAAGGGTTTTTTTATCTTTGGCACTCACTGTGCATCAGGACTGAGCAAGAATCCTCATCCCGATATTCCGCTTATTTTCAATTGAGTACTTTAAGTTTCTGGAAGGTATAGGCCCATATTTACTAGGAAACGACATGCTATGGGACTGCTTCAAGCGCTGGAAGAGATCTTACAGCCTATTGACTTCAGCGGGCTGTAGGGTGTGTTCAAGCTCTGAAAGGTGTCTCCTTGCAGAAGACTGCTTAGTAGATCTGGCTTATAATGAGTACACTTGCTCACCCTGTTACCTGTGCACTCTTCATTACTCCCACTGTCTCTATAACTGTGCCTCTTGGACTGCTGGCTCTTTGGTTCAGGGGTTTCTTTCTCCCAGGGTTTACGGTTGAAGTTGGGTCCCCTGTATGGTCTGTTCACAGCCCGTGTTGTCCGCTTGCATAATTGGGGTGATCACGCTGTGATGGTAAGGGGGTGACCAGGCTATATAATAAAGTTTATCCCCAGTGACCCAGAAGCTTCATTTTGAGGGGGGAGGTGTGACGGTAAGGGGTGACCAAGCTATATAATAAAAGGTTAAGCCCGCTGATTACCCCTGAAACCGTGGGGTCCCTGGCAGCCACACTACACCATAAGCCAGGGGCCAGGTATCATTTCATGAAAAGTTAGTGACCCCTGCTTTTCCACTTTCCATGTTCCCTTTGCCTCAGACTCATGAAACTTGCTGTGTGTAAGTTTTAGGTGGGATATTTGGGTAAGAATACAATTATTTTGTTTGCAGGAGTTCGGGGGCCGGAGCTACCGGTAGTACTGTACCTTAATTCACCCGGCGAGCAGGCATGATTTGCCGGTACGCTGGTGGAATTACACCGGGGCTGCCCAGTGTCCCCAGACTCCTGGCTTTCGAGCCCCGATATTTCAGTCCTATGTCCCTTACAGTCATGAGTCTCTCCAAGGACCCCCATGTAATAAAATATGTTTTGTGTTTTATACATTTATTATAAGGCTCTATGCAGCCAGCCCAGGCATCTGCTTAAGGTGCCAGCAAGTCTGCATAGAGTCCGTAGTTCAAAGAGGTGACGGGATGTTGAGAGGTGTCGGGGTGCTAAGTGGATGGGGTAGGGCGGAGTACTAAGTCCAGAAAACAGAGACCCCCTGTGGGGAGGATCCTCTGGTCTGCCAGACTTAGTGGAGCCTGCCCAGTAGATGGCAATGTTTTGACTGCGGGTAGCGGCAGAATGTCGGCAAATTCTGTGTCAAAGCCCGGGAACAGGTCCTGCACTTGTCACCCCTGCTGACCGGGAGAGCCCTGAAGGCTTTTCAGGGAATCCCAACAGTGGACAGTCAAGATTATAACCATGTAAAGGCGATTTGTACTTGAACAGTATGCCCTCAATCCAGAGGCTTACCAGGGACAGTTCCGATCCGGGGAGAAAACGGGCCGGGACACTCACTTGGAATTCGTAGCCCTGCTAGCCCAGCACGGTACCCGGTGGATAGAAGAGTGCAGTGCCACTAAATACTGGGGACTGCTGGACCGCGTATTCTGGGAGCAGTTTTTGCAGAAGTGTCTGCCTGAGGTCATAATGGGTGGTTGACAAAAGTTTGCCAAGCGGGCACCTGCTCCTACATGGGTTGCCACAACCCGGGTGCGCAAGGTGGCTGAGGCTTCTCACCCCACACCAACCTGGAAACCCAAACCTCCTGCCGGGAGAAATGCAGCCAAGTCCACGGAATTTGTGAATGAGCGGCGGAGCTATCAGTGCCATCGGACAGGGCTTCTGAAGCCAGATTGTCCCAATCTGCACCATTCCAACATCCCCCCCTCTAGGGCAATGTTCCCCAGCAGCAAGCAGTCGTCCACCAGGTACAGCTGGGAACCCAGGCGGCGGTCCCTACGCCATCTTCAGTCAGCACAGCAGAGGAGGCAGACAGGCATCAATTTGCACCAGTCGGGTGGCAGGTCAACGATGTCCGGAGGAAGCATTTGCGTCCAGTGACCATCGGAGATCACCAGGCAGCTGGCCTGATCGACTCCGGTGCCACCATTACTTTGGTGACCTGATATGGTCGGCCCAGGGGATCTGCTCCCAGGAACCGGGATGCAGGTCACTATGCCAGACGGGTGACCTAGGTCAATCCAGGTCGCCCGGGTGTTTCCCGACTGGGGTGCCGGTCGAGAAGTGAAAGATGTGGGTGTCTTGCCAGGGTTGGATATCACAAGGAGCCAAAGTCGGGCACTTGCCCAGGCAGGGGAGCCTTTGGTATCCTGCCTACTGAGAAAATCACCATCCCCCTGCATTTGGGACCAACGAATCCTGAGGTCCCCGTGGAGACCGGGCAGGTAAGTCAGACTGAGTCTGTACTGTGTCCTGACATCCCTTCCAACTTACCTGTTTCCCCATCCCCTGACTTAGTGACTAAGGATGAGTGGCCGGAGCTGGGTGCCCGGTTCAGAGAACAATGCGGTCTGATCCCAGCTTAGAGGGCATGGGACTTCGGGCGTCCGAGTCTGCCTCTGAAAGTGGGTCAGATTGTTATCTCTGGCACTGTGGACTCCTGTATAGAGAGTATGCCCCTGATGCTCCAGACAGAGTATAGACAGGCAGGAGAAAGCTAGTGGTACCCAGGGAGTATAGGCAGCAGTTACTGCAGGTAGCCGATTCCATCCCACTAGTGGGACATCAGGTGGTCACCTGCACTAGAAGCCAGCTATTGCAGCAATTCTACTGGCTGGGGGCATCCACAGCAGTGGCAGATTTTTGCTGCTCCTGTGATGCCTGCGAGTAGGAAAGTCTGGTAACCGTGTGAAGGTCCCCCTGAAGCCGCCACCGTGATCAGTGAACCTTTCCAGAGGGTAGCGGTAGACATAGTGGGACCCCTTCTGGTCCCTGGCTGGATAGGGAAGCGCTACATCCTCAACGTGGTTGATTTTGCAACCAGGTACCCTGGTGCTGTTGCACTTTCATCCATTGAGGCTAGAAAAGTGGCAGAAGCTCTGATTGGGATTTTAACTAGAATAGGGTTCCCTGGTGAGATTCTGACTGATTAAGGGGTGCAATTCATGTCTGAATTGCTCCAGTGTCTCTGGGCTATGTGCGAGGTGACAGCCCTCCATACTGACCCTTACCACCCCCAGGCAAACAGACTATGTGAGCAGTTCAATGGCACCCTGAAGCAGATGCTGCAAGCTTCTGTGGTAGCTGAAAAGGTAGACTGGGAGGCACATTTACAGCATTTGCTGTTTGCATACCGAGCGGTACCGCAAAAGTCCACCGGGTTCTCACCTTTTGAGCTGCTATATGGTCGCAGGGTCCGGGGACAGCTTGACCTGTTCCGGGAGGGATGGGAAGGGGACACTACAGATACAGTACGATGCTTCTGTGCTACAGTACAGCTCAGAGACCGGTTAGAAAAGTTCATGGGGTTGGCACAGGCTAACCTGAAGGATGCTCAGACCAAGCAAAAGCATTGGTATAACAAACATGCCCGTAGCAGAGAGTTCATCCCTGGGCAGCAAGTGCTTGTTCTGACACCCACTCGGCAGAACAAACTCATGGCTGCCTGGGCTGGCCCGTATTTGGTACTTCGGCATATGAACGAGTTCAACTATGTTGTGCAGTTAGATGAGGAGACAGGTAGACATAGGACATACAGTATAAATATGCTAAAAGCGTAATTTACGAGCGAGCCATAAGTGCTGGCTGTCTGTAGCCCACCGATGGGGGACCTGGTGAGCCAAGATCTGTCCGATCTTCTAGGGTAGGCAAGGAAGGGGGGAACTGTAGAGCAGATAGAGATAGGTCCCCAGCTCAAGGCACCCCAGCGGGTGCAGGCATGAGCCATGTTAGAGCAGTACAAGGTCCTGTTCACGGATAAGCCGGGCAGGACCCATATTACTGATCACCCAGTCCATACCGGGGATCAGAGACCTCTGCATAAGAATGCCTATCAGGTATCAGTGGAGGTGAAGAGCAGCATGGAGGAGGTAGAAGAGATGCTGGCCCTATGGATAATTGTACCGTCTCAGAGTCCTTGGGCTTCACCGGTAGTCCTGGTACCTAAGAAGGACAGGGCCACTCTGTGTGGACTACTGGCAGCTCAAAGCTCAGATGGTGTCGAATGCCTTTTTACTTTTACTGTCATCACAGATCACAATCCCCTGAGTTGGCTACAGAGGGTGCCGGGGGAGAACGAGAAATTGCTTCGCTGTAGCCTTGCCCTGCAGGAGTTTGATTTTACAATTCAGCACAAACAGGGCAGTGAGCATGTCAATGCTGATGGACTCTCTTGACAGAACATCCCCAGTGACCAAAGTAGCTTCTAGGTTTGCGGAACCACCGGATGAGATGGTTGCCCCAGAGGCTTCATCTTGAGGGGGGAGGTGTGACGGGAAGGGGGTGACCAAACTATATAATAAAAGGTTAAGCCCGCTGGTTACCCCTGAAACCAGGGGGTCCCTGGCAACCACACAGAACCATAAGCCAGGGGCCAGGTATCATTGCATGAAAAGTTAAAGTGACCCCTGCTTTTCCACTTTTTATGTTCCCTTTGCCCAAGACTCATGAAACTTGCTGGGTGTAAGTTTTAGGTGAGATATTTGGGTAAGAATACAATTGCTGTATTTTGTTTGCAGGAGTTCGGGGGCGGAGCTACCGGTAGTACCTTAATTCTAGCCGGTGAGCAGGCATGATTTGACGGTACGTGGGTGGAATTACACCAGGGCTGCCCAGTATCCCCCAGACTCCTGGTTTTCGAGCCCCAATATCTCAGTCCTATGTCCCTTACAGTCACCAGTCTCCCCAAAGTTGCTCATGTATTAAAATGTTTTATGTGTTTTATACATTTATTATAAGGCTCAATGCAGCCAGCCCAGGCATCTGATTAAGGTGCCAGCAGGTCTGCATAGAGTACGTAGTTCAAAGAGGAGACGGGATGTTGAGAGGTGTTGTGGTGCTAAGTGGATGGGGCAGGATGGAGTACTGAGTCTGGAGAACAGAGACCCCCTGCGGGGAGGACCCTCTGGTCTGCCAGACAGTGGAGCCTGCCCTGTAGGTGGTCATGGGTTGACTGGGGGAAGCGGCAGAATGTCAACGCGTTTCCCATTGGTCAATTCATATGTCGCGCCCATGGGGCATCCTGAGCCGGCTTGGCACACCTCCTCCTCTGACGTCAGCCAAGAGATGAGCCCGTTTCTATTGGCTAGTGGGATAGGGTTCCCACACTTCAGTCGCTCCTCCTACCTCCATGCTAAGATAGCTTAGCGGAGAGTATGTAAGGTGATGGCCGAGGCAGAGAACCAGACCTTCCAGTGACTTGTGTCGATGAAGCTAAGGAGGGCTTTTCAAAGTGGCTCTGTTACAAATAGTAGAGCAACCGGCTTCGTTTGGAAGCTTGGAAAGTCTGTCTCACAGGGACTAAGTCCCGTCTTTTGCGCCCAAGTTCTACAAATCGAACGTAGCGGTCTCAGCTGGGAATTGAAGCCGAAAAGAGGACCAGGAAAACCGGGGGTATATCCCGGTCAGGGTAAGCTCATCCAAGCAAGCGCCCTGCACATATGAAAGCCTAGATTTCACCACCCCCCCCCAGAATCCCAGTAACGTGTATTTTTATCTGTCTATTGTGTAATTCCTCTTGTTGTACGTGGGTTTACCGAAATAAACTACATTTTGTTTCTACTACCTTGTTTTGCCTAATTTATGATCCCGGTACAAATATAAAAGGTGTACAAAGTACTGGCATCCCGTGACACACGCATGTACAGATGTTTGCTACATGTCTCCCTCCCTGTGTGTTGCCCTCAGATGATATGTCTGTGGCTGGCGGCACAGGGGGAGTTAATGTTTGGCCGGGTTTTATGTATACATCATGACACGTAACGCACTTGGTCTCCTAGCAACTGCCGTGTCTAGCACAGCATCCGGAGTCTCCGCTCACATACATAAGGCAACACACACCGGCTCAAAAATATTCACAAATATATACCAGGGCTGCCCACGGGAGAGAAGGGGCAGGAGGACACGTAGGGGGACACTGAATCTACACAGGAGATACCACTCTAAGGTGGTGTCGCATCTTGGGGACGTGAGGGGACATTCTTAGCATCTTGCACCTTTTGCCGCCGCCGCTGGCTGTTCTTGGTGAAAGGCAGCAGCGGAGTGGCTGTGATGAAGGGTTCCATTCCGTGTCCTTATACTGTAACTTGGATTGATTCCATATGGAATCAATAGGTTTACAGGCTCCCTTGGCAGCAAAGTAGTTATGATGAGAATTATTGGGGTCACTCTTATCATAGGGATTTATTCCTTAGTGTAAGCAATGTTGGGATGGGTGGTGATTTTGTTACATGGTGGTGATCCTGTAATAGGGACTCCTTAATTTGATCCATGTTATTGCTTTATGGGAATTGATGATGCGATAAGGAATTTATTTTAACCGGGGTTCCCCCATTTTGGGGTGTGATGGGCTGATGAACCGGGATTCCCCCATGTTGGGGTGTGATGGGCTGATGAACCGGGACTCCCCCATGTTGGGGTGTGATGGGCTGATGAACCGGGACTCCCCCATGTTGGGGTGTGATGGGCTGATGAGCCGGGATTCCCCCATGTTGGGGTGTGATGGGCTGATGAACCGGGACTCCCCCATGTTGGGGTGTGATGGGCTGATGAGCCGGGATTCCCCCATGTTGGGGTGTGATGGGCTGATGAGCCGGGGTTCCCCCACGTTGGGGTGTGATGGGCTGATGAGCCGGGACTCCCCCATGTTGGGGTGTGATGGGCTGATGAGCCGGGATTCCCCCATGTTGGGGTGTGATGGCCTGATGAGCCGGGGTTCCCCCATGTTGGGGTGTGATGGGCTGATGTTATAGAGGAATGTCCTTTTAAGAAGTATTTAAAGGTAAAGCCATGTTGGCATGCAAGAGGTTAACATTATCAGCGCTTTATTTCTTAGGGACATTTATTATGTGAAATGATTTATTAAAAGTGACACTAATAGTAATAATAATCATAGTGTATTTATAGCATGGACTTATCCCGGAGGAACAGGCATGTGAAGGTTGTGGGGTGATGCCTTGTGAGTGGGGTGTTATTATACCAGGGCCTTCCATATGGAGGAGGCGATACGGGCATCGGGGAGATAAGAATACGACTTAATAAGACTATCTGCAATTTCATTCAACCCCAGGAAGCTGAAGGTTACGGCTATGAGAAAATGATCTCACGGAGGGGCTTTTCTTGTAAGAGGGGTTTCTTCCACAACATTAAATTCATTAGGGGTGTGAAGAGGAATGACATTATGGTCTTAAAACAATTGTTCCCCGTTATGGGAAGGGGCACATCGGGACAGCTGAGAGTGGTTCCTTGCATTCAGAGCTCTGACACCTGGGAATTGTCCCGTGGAAGCTGCAGATTGGTCCGCGAGAAGATAATGTGTACAGGAGCTCGGTTCTAATGAATGCTGAAGATATTCTATTGCTGTGCATGGAGTTATCGGTGCGAAATACGCCTCTGCAGAAATCTCCCTTTCCCCTGGTTACTTAAATTAAAAGTGTGATTTCCTAGATCCTTTTAACGTCTAGTCCTCATTAATTTTTGAGTATATTAAAACACAGAAAGTAATATAATAAGCATACACTTTGCCTTGTACCGCGGCTGCGAATCCTATTTCAGCCGAGGGAACGTTTTTATTGCAATAAAAAGGCACAAGTATGCTTAAAGGCCTTTAAAGGTATTAGTGTTTATTATCGCTCCATATTTTTACTCGCCGCTGCCACTGTTTGCAGAACAATGCAATTATACACGTGGTCCTAGTTACTGTGCTTTGGGGCTGCCTTCCCCTTGCCCAGGAAGATTTCAGCTCGTATCAAATGAATGGAACTTAAATCTTCCTTAGGAAGGGGAAAGGGCTAAACGGCTCTATAACATATTCCGTAGGGGCCTAGGGTTGCCAGGTGGCTTCTCCAAAAATACCGGTGAGAGAGAGACACATGCACATGATTGAGACACATACACGCTCGAGACACGCACACGCCTCTCTCCCCGCTCTCTGCTCTCCGTCCAATCCATGCAGTTTCCTCCTCTCCTTGGCCCTTCCCTTAGGCTCCTGACACCTCCCCCTGATTTTCTGCATTACCTGGCAGCAGCCAATCAGGATGGAGGAAGCTGCCCAGTCCCCTAGCAACAGTCCTACTCTCTCCCCGCTCAGGGAAATCCTCCCCCCCCCCCCCCCCCGAGCCGGTCAGGTCACTAAGAGGTAATACCGGACACATACATGTCAAGGGAGGTAATACCGGACACATACATGTCCAGGGAGGTAATAACGGACACATGCGTATCCAGTATTACCTCTAATATTTTACTGGACAGAGTGTCCAAATACAGGACAGTCCAGTTCAATACTGGACATCTGGTAACCCTATATGGGGCCATATGGTTATTGCTCAAGTTTTCAGAAGGTCATAGATGCAAAATGGAGATAATTGGTGTTATTTTTGCTTTGCATAATTTTTTTTGTATAGTATTTTTTATTGAAAGCCGTGCATTACATATACAGGTCAGCATTTGTTAAGATCATAAATGGTCAACATTTCTTTGGTCATAACAGGTTATTTTCCATTTCCAGGTTTATATGACTTTCGTCTCTTGATTAAATATAAAGCTAAACTATTAAACGTTGGTCAGAGCATTGTTTCAATTTAACATTATCTGCAATACAATTCCCTTCCTAGAACCTGTACAACAAATCAAAGGTAAATTCAATGAATAGTTAGTATAGTAATTAACAGCAACTCCTGCGTCCGCGTTACGACCACCACGCCACCTTCGACTTCCTCTCATCTCCTCCGTCCCCCCAGTCCCTAGTCCTTATGTGTTTGTATTGTTTGTTATTGTGCCCTTTTCCTATGTGGTTCTCCACTCTCTGGGCCATGGTTACTAGTCCGGATCTTTTTGCCTCTAGCTTGTGTATATTACCTTTGCATAATGTTCTTGCCTTTCGGGTGCTATAGTTGTGTAGGGATGTCCTGCATAATGGGGTATCTTATACAATATGTGTGTTTCGGTTTCCCTGAGATCTTTATTATATTCTAACTGCTGGATCTCTTCTGAGCGTCCGTGAAGCGAACCAAGTGTTGTACTGGAAGTCTTCCTGCCCCCGCTGTTTAATTTCTCGGGATAGTGTGCCAATGAATCTTTCCCAAGTTATAAAGAAGGTGTTTGCTGTCCGCTCTCTGTCAGTAGTTTTGCATCATATTTACTGGCATTTGTGTGTCACAGTTAAAATGTGTGTCCCATTCATTAAGCACGCAGTGGGAGAGATATCATGCTGCGTATATTAAGACCACACAGTGATGATTAATTCTTTAGCTGCCACATGGGCCAGTGGCACTTTGCGGAGTCATTATCTTGTGCGAAGACACTTCAGCCTTATGCAATGTGATCTGAAGTGGACGTTCTTATTGCGATCGGTAGAAAACGACCGCTCAAGTCAATGGCGGCTGCGGGTCACATGGACCGGTGTAGAACCGAGGTCCTGTAAACATACTGTCTCTCAGCTCCAATATACAGCGCAGTGGGACCATTCCCAGGTGGGAGGACTCCGACTATAACAGTCCCGATGTGCATCACCCCACAACCTCAACATGTCTATTCCTAGGGGATAAATCCAAGCTATCAATACAATGTATTATTAATAATATATCGTTTCACATAATACATTTCCCTAAGAAATAAAGCACTGATAATGTTAACCTCTTGCATGCCGACATGCCTTGACCTATAAATATATTTTAGAAGAACATTCCTCTATAAAATCAGCCCATCACACCCCAGTATGGGTGAATCCCTGATAAAAGAACGTCCTTATCCCATCATCACTTCCCATACAGCAATAACAGGGATCTAATGGAAGAGCCCCTATTACAGGACACCACCTTATAATAACACCACCTCCCATCTACAGACGGGTGATTTTTTGGGGGGGCGAATTTGGATCCGCAGCGGATCGTCCGGTTCCTTTGGTCCGCGGATTTCAGCTGATCAATCTCAAATAGGACGATTCGCGTTTTGTGGATTTTTTAATTATTATAATTACCGATACACTCCACTCGGGGGAAAATGTGAGAAAATCCGGGAAACAGATTTGGGCAGATTCACCCATTCCTACACGCATCCCAAGCTGCTACACCCATTCCTACACCCCGTTTCCCCGGCCCGGTGACTCCCCTTGCGTTACCCGTGTCTCCGGGCCGGTGACTCCCCTTGCGTTACCCGTGTCTCCGGCCCGGGCTGCTGCAAGAGCTGGAACTCATAGAATAAGGTTCTTCTCTTCCATGTTTTATTAGTTTTAACTGGAAGTGCCGGGGATGATCGGTGCAGGATATTTTGTCTGTGTTTTTCGGATAAAGAGGCAATCCATGCAATTTCCTACAGTATATGTGTGTGTGTTTATTTTTTTTTAAATAAATCAGTTCTGTAGTATTAAGCCATACTTATTACATTTGTTTCAAATTATTATTATTATTATTCAACTCTTAATGCCATTTTAATGAGTATTAATATACTGAGCATCCTTTGATTTCTATAGCAGGCTATAACACACCTCCCCTGCAGTGCAAAATATTTGCAACACTTTCCTGTATGTGATCATTTGTTGCCAATGTTCCCAGCAGTTTGAGCTGCAAACTGCAACAATAGATAATGTTACCTTAGTAATATAAGAATACATTGTAGCTGCTGAGTTACTTTGACAGAAGCATTGATTAAAACCATTTAGTGACCCTGCGGAAGCAGAATCTCTGCTGATCGATCACAGGAGAACAAATCGATCGGCGGCTTAGATAATTAGTTTTCTATAATGGTAATCAAAGACTGCATATATAACAACAAAAAAGGGATTATTTTAACGTGCTGTTTAGGATTGCCTCTTTAAAACCTAGATCTTAATCCCTAATTATTTGCCTTATCTTTATTCTGATTCCCGCTACCGATTCGCTTCCCCGCTGTTTCGCTTCACGTTATAACGTTTGCGACAGGTTCCATGACACTTTCTGGGTACAGAAGTTCTGACTTTGTTACTGGGCCTTGTCTAAGTTCTTTGCAAGTCGGCGAACTTTCCAACGTTCTCGTTGGCGGACAAATAGCGCGCGGTTCGCAAACTTGGCTGAAAAAGTTCACGCCTCTGTAATTTGTGCTGGAGGGGCGGTTCTTGCGATCTGCATCGCCCCGTATTCAGCTGGCGTGCTTAGAACGCGAGTCTCCAGCGGGCTGCGAACACCACTGGAATGGTCCAACGACAAACGCAAGAGAAGCGAGCGGGGAATGGTCCGGGTTTTGCTGCCCGGGTTTGCAGATGCAAAGGTTCTGATTCTAGAACTCGTGGGGGCCAACTCCTGTCCTTGAGGGCCACCAGCAGGTCAGGTGTTAAGGATATCCTGCTTCAGCACAGGTGGCTCAGTCAAAGACTGGGCCATTGATTGAAACACCTGTGCTGAAGCAGGGATATCCCTAATACCTGGCGGCCTTTGAGCATTGGAATTGACCACCCCTGTTCTCAATAGGAGCTGAGTGTACAGTAACCCACGGGGTGCTCAACCCCGTGCCAGCCCACCCGAACAGGTCAGGTTTTCATGATATCCCTGCTTCAACACAGGTGGCTCAATCAGCGGCTGAGTCGAAGACTGAGCGACCTGTGCTGAAGCAGGGATATCCCTTAAACCTGGCAGCCCTTGGGGGCTGGAGTTAAGCACCCCTGTACAGTAACTCAGGGGGGCTCAACTCCAGTCCCCTCCCCCCACCCCCAATGGGTCAGGTTTTCATGATATCCCTGCTTCAGCATAGCTGGCTCAGTCAAAGACTCAGCCTCTGATTGAGAAGCCTGTGCTGAAGCAGGGATATCCTAAAAACCTGACCTCTTGAGGGGCTTGAGGACTGGGGTTGAGCAGGCCGGCAGTAACACACTGTATCCCCATACTGAATATTGTGATACCATCGCGGCAGGAAGCCATTTCTCCTCTCGGCTTTGGCAATGTCTCTTTTTAAATCAATACCTAATAGACATTATCCGGCAGTTCCCTGCGCGCCCGGCACTCTTCTATATCTGCGGCTCATTCATCTAATGCAGATGTGAGCACATGATACGGGCTCGCATAATAACCATGCTGCCCGGGACGTGAACTCTGGAGCGGGAGTGCGCATCACTGGGAGGTGAGGAGCGCGCGCACCGGGAGTGCGCATCACTGGGAGGTGAGGAGCGCGCGCACCGGAAGTGCGCATCACTGGGAGGTGAGGAGCGCGCACAGGAAGTGCGCATCACTGGGAGGTCCGTGTGTGTCTCAGGTTGCAGGTCCGGGTGTGTCTCAGGTTGCAGGTCCGGGTGTGTCTCAGGTTGCAGGAACCCCACTGTTCATTTCCCAGAGGAGCGCGCTTATTTCCAGCTGCTGTTGTGACCTTGTTCGCAGAGATCGACGTGTTACTTATTTTGTCTCCAACAATCAGATTATCCGTGGAATTAAGCGCTCGGGAGAGATCTGCATCACAGTAAAGTCTTGTGCTTTGAGTGGATTGTTTTCATAGGTTAAAGTTAACGCATATGGCGAACGCCCGCGGATCTGCATTTCCTCCTTTATATTACGCACATGTTGTGTTAATTTGAAGACGTTTCGTTTATACGGTCATATAAACTACATGTAAAGGCTATAATTAGATGCGAGGAGTTAATGAGGACACACGGCCACCAAACTCCATCCAATAGACACAGAATGAGGCCAGGGAATGAATTTGGGCAAGAAAACATTGTGTGTGTGTGTGTGTGTTTGTGTGTATTTGGGTAACCTCAGAGTCGCCATCTTTATTGCTCCCCATGGCTTACCCATTACCAGGCATACACTACTACTATATGTGGAAGAAACCAGCTATACATCCTTGGCTTTTTGATGTTACTTTATGACTGTATAAGGTACATTCATTGTATTCCCACAGTACCTATCTCTCCTGAGAAAAGAGCGATGTGTACTGTACTGTATGCCGGCTCCGGTAACAATGTCACACCTCCAAACACGCCTCTTCTCCCACATTTTAATTCGCCTTCAACAGGAGGTTCAACGTCAAGCATTGGAAATGGACGTTACAGGGGATGTGTATCAAAGTTTCCTGGCTGCAAAACGAGGGCAAAAGTAGAGTCCACGTCTGCAGCAGATTTCCCGACGGGAATGGGCGTTTGGGAATGATACATTTGATGCCGTTTTTTTGTTCCACATTTGCTTGTGTGTTTTTTTTTTTTGAACTGGGACACATTTAATACATTTTCCCACAGAGCCAACTTCATGATTAGTTTCCTAGCACCGCTGTAATAAAATGCTACGCTTGCATCCGAGAGGGTTACGTGCAGCTTGTACTAAAGGTGATCGGTGCAATATTGTAAGTTTGCATCTCAAATGAACATAATGAGTCCGTTTTATCAAAGTCTCCTCACTGCAAACGGGCAAAAACAGCATCGGGCTTATTAAAAATGTAAGTATTACAAAACGTTCATAGGAGAGCAGATACTAATAGGAATTATTCTCTTCAAAAGCAGGACTCCCAAATTGTTGTTTGAAAGGAATTTTGATGCATCCCTTATAATGAAGACCTGATTTCAACTGTTTCAATTAGAATAGGACATGTGTATTTTTTATTTAGAACTAGTATTAGTAATTATGTGTTATTAGTGTGATATTATTTATAATAGCCGTACTGTGAAAATAATACCTACTGCATACAGTATACTGTAATCAAACACCCGCCCTGCACCAAATCCTTTTCTGGGTTGATACACAGCAAATTAATTTGGCTCTAACACTATAAATAGTCTTTTTAGGGTTAACGCCAAGCTGAACTTGGCGGGCGATTTTGACGCGCTTTTGATAGATTTTTTGGGGGCGCACAGAAATGACGTAGTCCTAGTCTGTGCGCCAACACAAATCCCTAATATCTTTTTGGACAAAGATGGGGAAGTGTGAGGTTCGTAGACATTGCCCCAGCGCCATTGAAATGGAGCTCGACGTACAAAAGGCTATCTGTAGCGCTGAGTGCACAGGCTCTGAATGCGCACTGTAACTATGGAGGCCTCCTACATATGACGCATCATTTGTTGTTGACGCATTGCGCCAGTTGAATACCTGATTTATACCATTTAAATTGAAGCAGGAACATGCGTGTTTATTTTTAACTAGTGTTAGAAAATATAAATGATTTAGTGTTGTATTGTTTGTAACATCCATACTGTGAAAATAATACAGTTCGGTAACATGCGTGATCCATGTTGTGTCACACACGTGTGGTTGATGCACACATAGGAGGCAGTGACTGGCTGGGGAAATCTGCGTGGTGAGTTTAGTAACTTTTTAGGGTTTACCCTGGCGAATGATTATGACGCACTTGCTACTGTTTTGGGGCGTACAGAAATATTCTCTGTTAGAATGTCCTGTTCACATCTGTACGCAGCAACACGGGAAAAAATCTCATTTTTGCCGCTGCTGGCCCAGGTGGGGAAGTTTAGGTAATACGCGGGCGCACACAAGAGCAATTTAACATGAGATTTCCGTGCACCAATTTTGCACCAAATAAGCCATTTGCAACAGTACAGAGGTCCTATATCAACCCCAAGTGCAATAAATAAAGGGGCAATAAATTACAGCTGAAGTGATCAGCTAATAAATATTCCCCACATCAATATGTGGAGTGCAAAAAGTAATAATGAATGTGCAGGGCGCAGAAAGAATCGTTCTTAAGGCAGCTCACAGATTATACGTTAGCACCTGAAAGGTTTTGAAAGAGTGGTTTAATTCAGTTTATTTAACGGAATAATACAAATGTAACACACTAATGATTATGATTACGCTGGTTCTTTCATTGCCGCTTTGTACACTACAATCTCTCCCCTTAGACTGTAAGCTCTCCGGGTTTGCATTTAACGTAACTGTGCTATCTGATGTTCTCTATCACTCCCCTGCATTTTAAATGACCTGCAGGCCTCTGTTTGGAAGCGCCGTGCATAGAAATGGGTATCATGCTAAAACAATGCGTTCCAGGCCCCATTTAATGGGATTACACGGACTGGCGGTTTCCCAGAATTCTTATGGGGACAGAGAGAGGCGGAGGGGGAGAGCGCAGAACAGAGACAGGGGGGATACAGGTGCTCGTATTGATAAAATGATGGTTTCCGGCAGGTGGTGTGTCCTTAGACATAGAAATGAATCTTTACAGTGTCCGTATTATCACTCAACTGGTGACACTCGGCCCCTAATGCTTTTGCACTTTTTCTATTTAAAAAAAAAAAAAAAAATGTTGAAAAATGGAAGAAAAAAAAAAGAACAAAACGTTAAAAATAAAAAAATAAACCGCCTACATTTTTGCCTCAAATAGCAGATATCCTGCAGTTTGTATGGCAAAATTGGACAATTTTGCTCTAATTTTTGACCCTGGATGTTTCTTCGACATATTCACCAATTTTTTTGGGGGGGGGGGGGAGAATATTAAAAACAAAGCGTGAAGAGAATGGCGTCATTTTCACCCGTCTGTACCCGGGAGAGTACATAACATCCCAAGATCTTTTAATCGTGCACGTATTGTTTCACCGTGTACAGCGCAGCATACACTGCCAGTGTTTGTAGCAGAGCACAATGCTCAGTATGATGACGAGTAACAGGGTAACACACTGCTAGTAACATTTATTGCAGTACTGTAAATGAGATGGGATACATTGTTAACTGTGCGTCACCTGATTGAATATGGGCTAGAGGAAGATACCCAGGTGTAAGGGGAAGACACAGGAGACCCGGGAAGAGAGCGACAAACAGACAGTCACAAATGAGGAGAGCGCAGAGGAGACGGAGCGGCTGGAAGTGGGGAACCAGGCGGGAAGGTGGAGAATAAGAACGAGCCGTGTGCCTGCAGCTGAGATAAAACCATTCCATTTCTACCGTGATTGGCTTTAAAAAAAAAAAAAAAGTTATCTGCTCTGCTGAGCAGCAAATCAATACGGAGACTTTATCTGCGGCCTCCTGCGGACTGAGGGACATCACTTTGTGTGTGAGGGAGAGTCGCACAGGCACCAGGAGAGAAGAGTACCTGCACCTAGAGGAGTACCTACACCCAGAGGCGTCATGGAGGCCCAGCACCCCAACAATATCACAAGGACCCCGCACCCCACAAATATCACATGGACTCCAGCACCCCACCAATATCCCAAGGACTCCAGCACCCCACCAATATCCCAAGGACCCCACACCCCAACAATATCCCAAGGACTCCAGCACCCCACCACTATCACATGGACTCCAGCACCCCACCAATATCACAAGGACCCCACACCCCCAGCACCCCAACAATATCCCAAGGACTGCAGCACCCCACCCAATATCACAAGGACCCCACACCCAGCACCCCAACAATATTCCAAGGACCCAGCACCCAACCAAATTCACAAGGACCTCACACCCCACCAATATCACAAGGACTCCCACACCCCACCCATATCACAAGGACAGCCCACACCCCACAAATATCACAAGGACTGCAGCCCCCACCAATATCCCAAGGACCCCACACCCCAGCCCCCCACCATATCCCAAGGATACCCCACACCCCAGCACCCCACCATATACCAAGGACCCCACACCCCCAGCACCCCACAATATCACAAGGACTGCAGCATCCCACCAAATCCCAAGGACCCCACACCCCCAGCCACCACCAATATCACAAGGACCCCACACCCCCACCAATATCACAAGAGACCCACACCCCACCAATATCACAAGGACCCAGCATCACACCAATACCACAAGGAACCCGCACCCCACCAATATCACAAGGACCCAGCACCCCACCAAATCACAGAGACATCACACCCCACCAGCACCCCACAAATATCACATGGACTTTAGCACCCACCAAAATCATAAGGACCCCAGCACCCCACCAATATCACAAGGACCACACACCCTAGCACCCCACAAATATCATAAGGACCCCAGCACCCCACAAATATCACATGGACTCCAGCACCCCACCAATATCACAAAGACCCCACACCCAGAACGCACCAATATTACACAGGAACCTACACCCGCACCCCACAAATAAATAACCCCCACAGCACCCCAAAATATCAAAGGTCACCAGCACCCCACAAAAATCACATGGACCACACACCCCAGAACCCCACAATATCCCAAGAACCCAAAGTCAGCACCCCAAAATATCAAAAGACCTAACCTAACAGGCAGCACCAAAAAATTATTAGGAATTAGAGCCTAGCACATCACAGACCCCAGGAGAAAAAGGAACATAAAACCCACAGCCAGCATCACATGGGACCCAGCACCCCATAAATAACATGGGACCCAGCACCCCATAAATAACATGGGACCCGGCACCCCAAAAATAACATGGGTCCCGGCACCCCATAAATAACATGGGACCCGGCACCCCAAAATAACATGGACCCGGCACCCCATAAATAACATGGGACCCGGCACCCATAAATAACAGGGACCCGGCACCCCATAAAACATGGGACTGAACCCACAAATAACATGGGACCCGGCACCCCACAAATAACATGGGACCCGGCACCCCATAAATAACATGGGACCCGGCACCCCATAAATAACATGGGACCCGGCACCCCACCACAAATAACATGGGACCCGGCACCCCATAAATAACATGGGACCCGGCACCCCATAAATAACATGGGACCCGGCACCCCATAAATAACATGGGACCCGGCACCCCATAAATAACCTGGGACCCAACACCCCATAAATAACATGGGACCCAACACCCCATAAATAACCTGGGACCCAACACCCCATAAATAACATGGGACCCAGCACCCCATAAATAACCTGGGACCCAACACCCCATAAATAACCTGGGACCCAACACCCCATAAAAAACCTGGGACCCAGCACCCCATAAATAACCTGGGACCCAGCACCCCATAAATAACCTGGGACCCAACACCCCATAAATAACATGGGACCCAGCGCCCCATAAATAACCTGGGACCCAGGCCCCATAATAACCTGGACACAGCACCCCCAAAACATGGGACCCGGCACCCCCCATAAATAACATGGACCCGCACCCCATAAATAAAATGGGACCCGGCCACCACTAAATAACATGGGAACCCGGCACCCCATAAATAACATGGGACCCGGCACCCCATAAATAACCTGGAACCCGGCACCCCATAAATAACCTGGGACCCGGCACCCCATAAATAACCTGGGACCCGGCACCCCATAAATAACATGGGACCCAGCACCCCATAAATAACCTGGGACCCAGCACCCCATAAATAACCTGGGACCCAACACCCCATAAATAACATGGGACCCAGCACCCCATAAATAACATCGGAACCGCGCACCCCATAAAATAACATGGGACCCAGCACCCATAAATACAGGGACCCACAGCACCCCATAATAACATGAACCATGGGACCCAGCACCACATAAATAACATGGGACCCAGCACCCCAGTAAATAACATGGCGACCCCTACTACAGGACCGACCCCCGTAAATAACACGGGCCGGACCCCGTAATACACGGCCGCACCCCGTAAATAACACGGGACCCAGCACCCCATAAATAACACGGACCCAGCACCCCATAAATAACACGGGTCCCAGCACCACATAAAATAACAGGGACCAGCACCCATAATAAACAGGGACCGCACCCCATAACATGGACAACCTCAACAGAGCAACCCAACATTGTTATACAGAATCTACAGCACAACAGCTGACCAACCCTCACTAGAGAGGAACACCCCACAAACATGAGGGATCCACAGCACCCCACAAACATGCGGGATCCCAGCACCCCACAAACATGCAGGATCCCAGCACCCCACAAACATAAGGGATCCCAGCACCCCACAAACATAAGGGATCCACAGCACCCCACAAACATAAGGGATCCCAGCACCCCACAAACATAAGGGATCCACAGCACCCCACAAACATGCAGGATCCCAGCACCCCACAAATATAAGGGATCCCAGCACCCCACAAACATAAGGGATCCACAGCACCCCACAAACATGCAGGATCCCAGCACCCCACAAACATGCGGGATCCCAGCACCCCACAAACATGCGGGATCCCAGCACCCCACAAACATGCGGGATCCCAGCACCCCACAAACATGCGGGATCCCAGCACCCCAAAAACATGCGGGATCCCAGCACCCCACAAACATGAGGGACCCACAGCACCCCACAAACATGCGGGATCCCAACACCCCACAATCATGAGGGACCCACAGTACCCCACAAACATGAGGTATCCACAGCACTCTACAAACATGAGGGGTTCACAGCACCCCACAAACATGAGGGATCCAAAGAACCCCCCAAACATGAGGGATCGAAAGAACCCCACAAACATGAGACTTGCAGCACCCCACAAACATGAGACTTTCAGCACCCCACGAACATGAGACTCACAGCACCCCACACCAACTCACAACACCCCACGAAACATGAGACTCGCAGCACCCACAAACATGAGACTTCAGCACCCCACGAACATGAGACTCACAGCACCCCACGAACATGAGACTCACAGCACCCCACGAACATGAGACTCGCAGCACCCCCACAAACATGAGACTTTCAGCACCCCACGAACATGAGACTCACAGCACCCCACGAACATGAGACTCACAGCACCCCACGAACATGAGACTCGCAGCGCCCCACAAACATGAGACTCGCAGCACCCCACGAACATGAGACTCGCAGCACCCCACAAAACATGAGACTCGCGGCACCCACAAACATGAGACTCGCAGCACCCCACAAACTGAGGGGCCCACAGCACCCCACAAACCTGAAAACTCATAGCACCCCATAAACATGAGACTCACAAGCACCCCACAAACATTAGACTCGCAGCACCCCGCAAACATGAGATTCACAGCACCCCTCAAACATGAGACTCGCAGCACCCCGCAACCATGAGATTCACAGCACCCCTCAAACATGAGACTCGCGGCACCCCACAAACATGAGACTCGCAGCACCCCATAAACATGAGACTCGCAGCACCCCCCAAACATGAGGGGCCCACAGCACCCCACAAACCTGAAACTCACAGCACCCCACAAACATGAGACTCACAGCACCCCACAAACATGAGACTCGCAGCACCCCACAAACATGAGACCGCAGCACCCCGCAAACATAAGACTCACAGCACCCCTCAAACAGTGAGACTCACAGCACCTCACAAATATGAGCCTCACAGCATCCCACAAACATGAGGAACCCATAGCACCCCAAAAACATGAGACTCACAGCACCTCACAAACATGAGCCTCACAGCACCCCACAAACGAGACTCACAGCACCCCACAAACATGAGCCTCACAGCACCCCACAAACATGAGCCTTACAGCACCCCATAAACATGAAACTCACAGCACCCCACAAACATGAGCCTCACAGAACCCCACAAACATGAGGCTCAAAGCACCCCACAAACATGAGACCCACAGCATCCCACAAACATGAGAATCAGCACCCCACAAATATGAGACTCAGCACCCCACAAATATGAGACTCTCAGCACCCCACAAATATGAGACTCGCAGCACCCCACAAATATGAGACTCTCAGCACCCCACAAACATGAGACTCACAGCACCCCACAAATATGAGACTCAGCACCCCACAAATATGAGACTCAGCACCCCACAAATATGAGACTCAGCACCCCACAAATATGAGACTCAGCACCCCACAAATATGAGACTCTCAGCACCCCACAAACATGAGACTCACAGCACCCCACAAACATGACACAGCACCCCACAAATATGAGACTCACAGCACCCCACAAACATGAGACTCACAGCACCTCACAAACATGGGCCTCACAGCACCCCACAAACATGACACAGCACCCCACAAATATGAGACTCACAGCACCCCACAAACATGAGACTCACAGCACCTCACAAATATTTCTAATGTGGTGGAACAACAGTCCAGCACCCCACAAACATCAGGAGAGTGCAGAGACTGGCACCCCACAAACATCAGGAGAGTGCAGAGACTGGCACCCCACAAACATCAGGAGAGTGCAGAGACTGGCACCCCACAAACATCAGGAGAGTGCAGAGACTGGCACCCCACAAACATCAGGAGAGTGCAGAGACTGGCACCCCACAAATATCAGGAGACAAGGACCCACAGCCCAATACTAGATACGGGGAGAGGGACCTGTGATGCTTTAGTGGGACCTGTGATGCTTAGTTTTTCAAGATGTCCCTGCTTCAGCACAGGCGGTGCAGTCTTCGACTGAGCCACTGATTGAGCCACCTGTACTGAAGCAGTTATATCCTAAAAACCTGACCTGTTGGTGGCCCTTGAGGCCTGGAGTTTCCCCACTCCAGCATCAGCGCCTGTCCTCCCTGCCGCACGGGACTGTCACACAGAGAGATCCTCAGAACGCGTCCATCCTGCCGCAGGGTAACACCGCGACATCTGGCCCATCACAGCTCCAGACGTAGCAACCGTTATTACGCTCGTCCACGCGATACGTTGCGTCGACACCACCGCGCTATTCATCGCCGAACTCCTGAAAAGAACGATAACGTTATCCCTTTAACACTATATTATATAGTAATATATATATATATATATATATATATATATAAATAACCCGGAAAATATATATATATATATATATATATATTTTTCGGGTTATTTCCGGCGTTAACCAGAGTAATGACGGCCGCGACATCTGTATACGTTGTGACAGTGTGACTCGGAGATGCAGGGGACTTGTGTACTGCCGCTGCTGTGTTACACAGGAGTGGATCACAGATCTATCCCCCACCGAGCCCCCCGAGAAGAGGATCTAACAAGGAGCGCTGGTCTGAGGGGGGGGGGGAGAAGCAGAGAAGTCAATATGTGGGCGACAGGGGAGGCCGGGCCGGAGCAGGAATAATGCAGCGGGAATGAGGGGAGAGGGATCAATACGCCGACATCTGAAAGGCCGACTCGGCAATTACCGCTGATAAACACTGCATCATACACAAAGTGATCACCGCTCAATGAGGATTAAAATTACCCTCAATAGAGATATACTGTCAAATAAAGGCACGGCGGGGCCCTGCGCACAGCTAGCGGGAGCGATTGTGCGTTCATGCTGCCGTCCCCTGAGCCGACAAATCTTACAGGCGACAGCCTCTGTGCTGCCGGAGTCCTTTCTCACAGACATTTAGTCCTAGAGGTAACAGGCGCTGTGTCCTCACCCAGCCCTAGCGGTGACGGACTGCTTTCTTGTTGCTGTGTCACCTGAAGCAGCTCACCCTGAAGGTTATTTATCCCCGGCCTAGTCCCACGAGCAAGCCCAGTGCGTAGTTTCTATGTACTGTAAATAACTGGGAATAGGTAGTGTTAGTTATTTGTGTCAGTGAGAGTGAGTAGAGACCGCTGTGACCTGTGTTCTGCTCCCATTGATTGCAACTCAAACTTCTCTTCGGTTCTGTAGAGCAGGGGTGTGCAAACTTTCCCCGCTGCGCCCCCCCATGCCTGCCCGCGCCCCCCCTCCTTAACCTTGCCTTTGGCGTCAAATGATGCTGAGGGGTACGTCACGCGCGGTTATGGCGCCGCGTCGCTGAAGACAAGGTAAGGGAAGCTGCAGAGGCCTCACGCGATCCCCCGCCATTAATTTAAATTACACATCCCTGCTGTAGAGCATGATAACATACTGTCTGCATCGGGGGGGTTCTTAATAAAGGGTGATTTCACCCCCAGGGTGCGATTGAAGGGGCTTGAGGGGGCAATTGAAGGGGGTTCAGGGGGCAATTGAAGGGGGTTGGTTGCAATTTGAATGGGGTTCAGGGGGCGATTGAAAGGGGCGATTGAGAAGGTGCTGGGATTTATTGAAGATTTCATTTTGGAATATTAAAAATGATCTAAACTGGAGATATCAAACATTCTATATTTGTGTAACGGTGTTTCTGGTCCCTCCTGACCCACCCAATCTCACATTGGCCCCTGTGGTCTAACGGTCCCCATTACATGGTCGTGTCTGGTGGTGCACCTGTTGGCAACAGGACTCCTGAGTCTCCCGCATGATGGTGTATGGGGAGTGTCAACCCAGACAGGCAGCTGAGGTAGTGTGCGTGAGTCCTACCTATATCCAGTGCAGCGCCTCCACCTCATCAGGATCTCTGCGTCCGCCAGGAGATGGTTCTGATGAGGATCTCCTCTGTGGTGCCTTCCTCTGCGGAGTAACTTCACACTCACACACGAGGGTTCTTGTGAATAAGGGCATCTTTATTGATGGTTCAGGCAGACTGCCCTTCACAGCGGTCAGCTCAGCCGCTCATCTTATCACAGCCTGTCCTTCAGAAGAATCTGCCCTCCCAATGGAGTTGGATCACCTCTCCCCCCAGGGAGATCACCCCCTGTGCCAGGTCCCTGGACACAGTGTAGGCCCTGCCAGCCTTACTGCTGCAGAACTTGATTACTTAACTACTGGCTGTAGAACCCCTCTCTGGAACTCTTAGTTAACACACTTAACAGTCACTTGAACTGCTAACTTTAGGCAGTTCTGTGTCTTATATAACTTAATGAATAGCCACACCTCTTATGTCACTAACGGTGGACACAGAGCATGTTACCACTCCCCTTAAATACATATGACACCTCACCAGGGTGTGAGGGCAAACCTCCATGATTGAGGCTGGCAATCCTGTATATTTACCAGGCTTACTGCCAGCATGAGAGAGAACTGTATGCCATTTTTATACATGGCTACATTTGTAACATTTTATAACTTTTACGCAGGTAAAATAACACGTGGCGTGAAAGCTTCTTTATCTCCCGCCACATAAATGCGTGGTCGATAGGGATCCACCCATTATTTTCCGCCTCTGCTCGTTGCACGTACTTACTAAGAAGAGAGTACCCCTATACTACACGTGTCGGGCGCGATACTGGCGCGTTGTTCTCGGTTCCCATCCCTGCTCGTTACCTGTACTTATTTGGCAACAACTTGAGGTTTCTTTTTGTTCAGTTTTTGAACCATTACATGACATTTTTATCTCGCTGCTGATATGTTTGCTTGGTACCCGCTGCAGGTTTATCTCGCTGCGGATATGTTTGCTTGGTACCCGCTCTACAAAGTCTGCACAAGCAAACATATCGCAGCGAGATAAACCTGCAGCGGGGTACGACCGAGCAAACATATCAGCAGTGAGATAAACCTGCAGCGGGTACAAGCAAACATATCCAGCGAGATAAACCTGCAGCGCGGGTACCAAGCAAAAATATCAGCAGCGAGATAAAACTGCAGCGGGGTGGGGTACCGAGCAAAAATATCGCAGCGAGATAAACCTGCAGAGCGGGTACCGAGCAACATATCAGCAGCGAGATAAACCTGCAGCGGGTTACCGAGCAAAACAATCCGCAGCGAGATAAACCGCAGGGGTTACCTAGCACACATATCAGCAGCGAGATAACACCTGCAGGGGGTACCGAGCAACATAATCCGCAGCGAGATAAACCTGCAGGGGGGGGTACCAGAGCAAACATATCGCAGCGAGGATAACCTGCAGCGGGGGGTACCAGCAAAATATCCGCAGGGGGAATAAACGGCAGCGCGGTACCAAGCAACATATCCGCAGCGAGATAAAAATGCGCGCAGGGGTACCAAGCAAAATCATAGCAGCGAAATAAACCTGCAGCGTGGGTGGTACCAAGCAAACATATCAGCAGCGAATAAACCTGCAGCGGGTAACAAGCCAACATATCAGCAGCGAGATAAACACTGTCAGGCGGGTAACAAGCAAAAAACATATCCACAGCGAGATAAACCTGCAGCGGGTACCAAGCAAAATACAGCAGCGAGGAAATAAACCTGCAGCGGGTTACCAGAGCAAACATATCAGCAGCGAGATAAACCTGCAGCGGGGTACCGAAGCAAAAAAAATATCAGCAGCGAGTAAACCTTGCAGCGGGGTGGTACCAAGGCAAAACTATCAGCAGCGAGAATATAAACCTGCAAGGGGTACAGAGCAAACATATCAGCAGCGAGATAAACCTGCAGCGGACAGACAAAACAATCAGCAGCGAGATAAACCTGCAGCGGGTACCAGAGCAAACTTATCCCAGCGAGATATAACCTGCAGCGGGGGAACCAAGCAAAAAATAATCAGCAGCGAGATAACCCCTGCAGGGGGGGTACCAAGCAAAAATATCCGCAGCGAGGATAAACCTGACCCAGGGTGTATACAAGCAAACAATCGCAGCCGAGATAAACCTGCAGAGGGGGGTACCAAGCAGAGAAATAGTACAGCACGAGATTAAACCTGCAGCGGGTGTACCAAGCAAACATACAGCAGCGAGATAAAACCAGCGGGTACCAAAGCAAACATATCCGCAGCGAGATAACCTCAGCGGTACCAAGCAAAACTACGCAGGAGATAAACTGCAGCGGGACCAAGCAAAACATATCCGCAGCGAGTAAAACCTGCAGCGGGTACCAAGCAAATAATACCGCAGCGAGATAAAACCTGCAGTGCGGTACCGAGCAAACCTAAGCAGCGACGATAAACTGCAGCGGGTACCAAGCAAACATATCAGCAGCGAGATAAACCTGCAGCGGGTAGGGTACCGAGCAAACATATCCGCAGCGAGATAAACGCAGCGGGGTACAGAGGGTACAAGCAAACATATCCGCATGCGAGATGGGAGATAAAACCTGCGCTGCGGATATGTTTGCTCGGTACCCGCTGCAGGTTTATCTCGCTGCTGATATTTTTGCTTGGTACCCGCTGCAGGTTTATCTCGCTGCTGATATGTTTGCTCTGTACCCGCTGCAGGTTTATCTCGCTGCGGATATGTTTGCTTGGTACCCGCTGCAGGTTTATCTCGCTGCGGATATGTTTGCTTGGTATCCGCTGCAGGTTTATCTCGCTGCGGATATGTTTGCTTGGTACACCCGCGTCAGGATTTATCCTCGTCTGCGGATATTTTGCTTGGTACCTCGCTGCAGAGGTTTATCTCGCGCTGTATTTTTTGCTTGGTACCGCTGGCAGGTTTATTCGCATGCGGATATGTTTGCTTGGTACGCCGCTGGCAGGTTTATCTCGCTGCTGATATGGTTTTGCTCTGCCCGGCTTCAGGTTTATCTCCGCGCTGATATGTTTGCTCTTACCCGCTGCAGGTTTTATTTCTCGCTGCTGAAAATAATAAATTTTTTTTGGCTTGGTACCGACCACCCCCTGCTAGTTTATCCCTCGCTGCTGATATTTTTTTTGCTCGGTAACCCGCTGCAGGTTTATCCTCGCTGTGATATGGTTGCCTCTTACGCCGCTGGCAGGTTTATCCTCGCTGCTGATATTTTTTGCTTGTACCCTCGCTGCAGGTTATCCTGCGCTGTGGATATGTTTTGCTTGGTTACCCGCTGCAGGTTTTATTCCTCGCTGCTGATTTTTTGCTCTGTACCCTCCCCTGCAGGTTTATCTCGCTGCTGATATGTTTGCTTTGGTACCCGCGCAGGTTTATTTCGCTGCTGATATTTTTTCTTGGTAAGCCACGCTGCAGGTTTATCTCGCTCGGATTTTGCTTGGTACCACCTCCTGCAGGTTTATCTCGCTGCGGATATGTTTGCTTGGTACCGCCCCGCCCCCCACCCCCCCCCCCCCACCACCCCACCCACCCCTCCACCCCCCCCAGCCCCCCCCCCCCCCCCCCCCCGCCACCCCCCACCCCGCCCCACCGGCCCCCCCTCGCACCCCCGCCCCCCTGCCCCACGCTGCAAGGTTTTTATCCTCGCTGCGTATATTTTGCTCGGTCCCCCGCTGCCGTTTTCTCGCTGCGGATATGTTTGCTCGGTACCCCCGGCTTCAGGTTTTAAGTCTCGCTGCTGATATGTTTGCTAGTACCCGCTGCGGTTTATCCGCTGCGGA
Organism: Ascaphus truei; assembly: GCA_036426205.1. Taxonomy (NCBI): domain Eukaryota; kingdom Metazoa; phylum Chordata; class Amphibia; order Anura; family Ascaphidae; genus Ascaphus; species Ascaphus truei. The sequence goes on from CM071572.1 coordinate 2,526,204, forward strand.
TTATGTTCTCGGTACCCGCTGCAGGTTTAATCTCGCTGCTGATCTGTTTGTCTCGTACCCCCCCCCCCGCTGCAGGTGTTATCCTCTGCGGTTATATGTTGCTCGGTACCACCGCCCGCTGCAGGTTTATCTCGCTGCTGATATTTTTGCTTGGTACCACCCGCTGCAGGTTTTATCTCGCTGCGGAGTATGTTTGCTTGGTACCCGCTGCAGGTTTATCTCATGCGGGTATGTGTGTTGCTCGTTACCACCGTGGCAGGTTTATCTCGGCTGCTGATATGTTGCTTGGTACCCTGCTGCAGGTTTATCTCGCTGCGGATATGTTTGCTTGGTACCCCGCTGCAGGTTTTATCTCCATGCTGGATATTGTTTGCTTTGACCCCCCCGCTGCCGTTTATCTCGCTGCGGATATGTTTGCTCGGTACCCCCCGCTGCAGGTTATATCTCGCTGCTGATATGTTTGCTTGGTACCCGCTGCAGTTTATCTCGCTGCTGATATAGTTTGCTTGGTACCCGCTGGGTTTTCGTCGCTGCGGATTGTTTGCTTGGTACCCGCTGCAGGTTTTCTCCTGCGGATAGTTTTGCTTGGTACCCGCTGCAGGTTTTTGATCTCGCTGCGATATGTTTGCTCGGGTAACCGCCCCCGCTGGCTGATTGTTGCTGGTACCCGCTGGTTTATCTCGCTGCTGATATGTTTGCTTGGTACCCGCTGCAGGTTTATCTCGCTTGATTATTTTGCTTGGTACCCGCTCTAGGTTTATCTCCCTGCTGAATATTTTGCTTGGTTACCCTCTGCAGGTTTTCTCGCTTGCGATATGTTTGCTTGGTACCCGCTGCGTTTTATCTCGCTGCGGATATGTTTTGCTCGTGTACCGCCCCCTGCAGGTTTAATCTCCGCTGCGATAGTTGCTTGTACCCGCTGCGGTTTATCTCGCTGCGATTGTTTTGCTGGTACCCGCTGCAGGTTTATCTCGCTGCGATATGTTTGCTCGTACCCGCTCAGTTTATCTCAGCTGCTGATATTTTTGCTTGGTACCCGCTGGCAGGTTTATACTCGCTGCTGATATTTTTTTGCTTGTACCCCCGCTGCAGGTTTATCTCGCTGGCGATATATTTTGCTTGGTAATCCCGCTGCAGGTTTATTCTCGCTGTGATATTTTGCTTGTACCGCCTGTCAGGTTTATCTCGCTGCTGATATGTTTGCTTGGTCACCGCTGCAGGTTTATCTCGCGCTGAATGTTGCTTGTACCCCTGCAGTTTATCTCGCTGCTGATTGTTTGCTTGGTACCACCCGCTGCAGGTTTATCTCGCTGCGGGATATGTTTGCTTGGTACCCGCTGCAGTGTTTATCTCGCTGCGATATGTTGGTTTTCTTGGTACCACCCCCGCTGCAGGTTTGATCTCGCTGCGATATTTTTGCTTGTACCGGTACCCCGTCCAGGTTTATCTCGCTGGGCGGATATGTTGCTGGTACCCGCTGCAGGTTTATCTCCCTGCGGATATGTTTGGGCTGGTACCCGTGCAGTTTTTATCTCGCTGCGATATGTTTGCTGGTACCCGCTGCAGGTTTATCTCGCTGCTGATTTTGTTGCTCGTACCCGCCTGCAGGTTTATCTCGCTGCGGTTATTTTGGCTCGGTACCCCCCGCTGCAGGTTTATCTCGCTGCTGATATGTTTTGCGGTACCCGGCTGCAGGTTTATCCGCTGTGTAATTTTGCTTGGTACCCGCTGCAGGTTTTATCTCCTGCTGATATTTTGCTTGGTACCCGCCCTGCTGCGTTTTATCTCGCTGCGATAGTTTGCTTGGTTACCTCTGCACGGTTATCTCGCTGCTGAGTATTGTTGTGCTCGGTACCGACTGCAGGTTTATTCGCTGCGGATATGTTTGCTTGTACCCGCTTTGCAGGGTTTCTCTCGCTGCGAGATTTTGCTTGTACCCGATGGAGGTGTTATTTCTCGTCTGCGATATGTTTTGCATTGGTACCCCGCTGCAGGTTATCTCGCTGCTGAGAGGTTCTTTTGCTTGGTACCGGTGCAGGTTTTATCTCGCTGCGGATATCCGCTTGTCTTGGTACCCCTGCAGGTTTATTCTCGCTGCTGATATGTTTTGCTTGGTATTAGCGCCCTGCAGGTTTATCCTCTGCGTGATTATTTTTGCTTGGTACCCGCTGCAGGTTTTATCTGCGCGCGGATATGTTGCTCTGTAACACGCTGCCAGGTTTACTTCACTGCGCGGATTGTTGGTGCTCGGTTACCCGCTTCAGGTTTATTCGCGCGGATATGTTTGCTGGTAACCCTGCAGGGTTTATCTCCTGCGGATATTTTTTGCTTTTACCACCCGCTCAGGTTTATCTCGCTGCGGATATGTTTGCTCGGTACCCGCTGCAGGTTTATCTCACTGCGGATATGTTTGCTCGGTACTTGCTGCAGGTTGATTTCGTCCTTATTCCCTTTGCTGGCATTTGAAATAAAAATATTGAAATGGTACCGGTACGTCATATATAAAACTATTGCTATGGGGTGGTTGGGGACCTTGTGGGTCCCTTAGGGGTGATAAGGTACAAAAGGTCGAAGATTGAGCCCCTCATTGAGCCGCCTGTGCTGAAGCAGGGATGTCCAGAAAACCTGACCTGTGGGTAGCAGCTCTTGAGGACAGGATTTGCCAGTCCTGCTGTAATGCTTCTTACCAGCATCCTGTTCATGTTAAAGTATCTGGCTCACACTTTGCATGTAATGCTACTCTCAGTGCGGGCTCAATTTAGGCTTGTGTTATAGTTGGCGCGCTCGCGCATGCGCGCACACGTGACGCACACTTTGTGTGTGTGTGTACGGGTCCTTGCTGTGAGCGACAGGTGGGCGTGGCTATGACATCACACCCGGCTTCACACAACCTGCACATCACTACCAGTCCCACTCCGCTTTTTAAATCTGTCTGGCATTTTTAATGCAAAAACAAAAAGTATTGTTGTGATGATCAGAACAGAAGTATAGCGTCAACAGCGGCGGCAGCGGCGGCGGCGGCGGCGAGAGAAACTAAATACAGTATGAACATGTCAAACAATAACTATTTCAGTGCAATTAGAATACAAACACCCTGAGTGTTATGTTCACTAAAATAATACAGTAAAAAAGTCCACATTTTAAATGTCATTTTTTTAAAGTTGTCAAGTTAATTAGACTTTGTATAAATCGTTAATTCAATATCACATGTGCTGTACAATATCTGTGTATCAGTGTGTTTGGTACATGCTCTAACTTTCCCCCCCCCCCGCATATGCCAGCCGCACTGTGATTGGCTAAAGAGCGGCACAAGGCGCGGCAGCAGCGCGAAAATGTACATTTTCACGTATCTGCTGTGATATGCCACGCCACCGCTCACTGCCGCGCCACCGCTCACTGCCGCGCCACCGCTCGCTGCCGCGCCACTGCCGCACCACTGCTCACTGCCGCGCCACCGCTCACTGCCGCGCCACCGCTCACTGCTGCGCCACCGCTCACTGCCGCGCCACCGCTCACTGCCACGCGCGCGGCTGAAGGATAGCACGCCAGGTCTGCACACAGCCCATTCTAATTGACGCACACAGCGGAACAAGCGCGCACTATATTACGAACCTTACACTCCCCTTTCTATCCAGCTAACGCTCTTCATTGTTAAATGTATTTATGTATGGATGTATGTACGTCTTTATTTATATTGCGCCATTAACGTACGTAGCGCGTCACAGCAGTATTACACGTGACAATCAAAACAAATGTAACCCCCCTTCATTTTATTAGAGGCAGAATACTGATCAAACCCACATTTTGTATCCGGACTCACAAACCGGTCCGACTTTCCACCGTTCTAACTGTAAATCACAACGGAGCCCTGATCACCGCAGCCTGGGAATCCCTGCAGCATTGCGTGCTGTATGCGATATGTGTTACTGGGATTTTTGCACTTAGGGGAGCTATTAAACCCATGTTTTAACCCCTTTGCTGCTAGCAGTGTACTCCTGCCCACAAAGGGGTCAAATCATGAAGTAACCAAAACATTACTAGGGACGCTGTTATGGGATTATACCGCAAACCCATTATATACTGCAACCATTAACCGGAGAGCACTTTTAGACGCTTGCCTCAAGTTTATTCCCATTAATATGAAATGGGTGCCTATAACCTGCTGTAATGCAGTGTGCTGTTATACGTGTATCTCTGCCTATCTGGGAAGGGACCTCACTCTTTTGATATGTAGTCCCGTGAAAATGTGTTTTTCTATTTTCCTCTTCTGTGTAAGGGATTTAAATATTGGGATAAATTAGATTTTCTTTGGTGTGGGGAATTTCTAAGTGCTTTAGCACAACCTCCGTAATCATGCAGTGCGCGTCCCTGACAATGCGGAGGAAACGCACTCCTATCACAAAGAAAGTACCGTCTCATTTTAACCCGCTACTCAATAGGGTGATAATCCGTTAACACACAGGTAACAACAGAGCCGCACATTGATTAGAGGGAGAGACAGTTAAGGGACCCAAGTGAACGAATCCCAGGGACTTATTTCATCGGTTAATTATAGGAGATTTACACCCTTTTTGTAAATGGCTAAGTATAAGTGTTTGCAAACCATTTTTAATGTTTATTATCTCCATAGTAACTAAATGCCTTGGAGGGTTTTTGCAGTCTTTACTTCGTGTTCTTTCCTGCGATAACGCTGCTTTTGTCTTGTTATGTGTGCGCCCCGACGCGCTGCTGTTTCTTATGTGGCTTGGTCAGTGGCGGCAGCGTCATTATTTGTAGGAGATCCACAGCACGAACAATAATTACCAGACAAGATTGCACTGTGGCACCGTGTGCTCATTTGCATATCATTTCCCAGAATCCCCGGCTGCAGTGGAAGCACTGTATGCGAAGGGATAATGGAGAAGAGTAGGGCTGCAGACGTGTCAGAGACACGTGAACGTGCTCACACGTGGTATTTTTATTTGCTGTATGCTACACGGGGGAGGGTTTTGGTCACTTTTTACTCACCATAATTATATAATTTGTTGTTGAAACCTATTCCAACGTCACATTGCAAACCCAGTATTACCAGCCTCCCACGGACGAGGCGTGAGAGGCTGGTACAGCTGTCTGTGAGAACACTGGCTGTGCTGAAACGCCGCGTAATGCGGCAGACATAAGCTTATAGGGGTCCATGTTTAAATGAGCATCAAGTAAAAGGTGACGCTGTGAGATGCTCGTGTGCATGTCATTACCCAGAATCCCCAGCTGCAGTGGAAACACGGTATGCTAAGTAGTAATAGGGATAGACGTGTCAGAGAAATGTGAATGTGCTCACAAGTGGTATTGTTATTTCCTAGATACGTGGTAATGAGCACATTCATGTTTCAGCCAGGTCCCCAAACCTGCCTTACCCCATTATCACACAGCTGCCGCCAGGGATTCTGGGTAATGGCATGCTAATAGGCACACACTGTGCATTGCTTTGTTGCTTCTTATGCACTTGGACATGGATCCCTAATGTTTTACACAGCTTTGAGAGCAAGGCCGTGGTTAAACCCCCTGCATGGTCAGCAACCCACTCACACACAGCTATTCTGACTTCCTGGGTCTGATCAGCAGGAGGATGGTTACTGGCCTTTGCAGTGGGAAGCTGATCGTGCAGCGTGCAGCAATGATGAAGAACACTAGTGGGCATATCAATGCCTCATTCTTAGACAGACCCCCAAGCAAAAAGTGACGCATTATTTGATCTTTTGCATGTCATTTCCCAGAATCCCTTGCTGCAGCGGATGCTGAGAGATTAGGGAGCATGGCAGGTTTAGGGACTGGTCAGAGACACGTGAATGAGCACATAAGTGGGTGTTTGCTGTTGTTTGTTTTTATCATTGCTGGACGGTGGAGGGTTTTCGTAATTCGCCATAACTTATTTGTGTATCTGTAGGAGAATTTTTCTAAGGAAGCGATTTGCTTTGCTGGGTTGTTTAAAAATAACGTCTGTCCAGTTTTGGGGCTGGCGGGGGGGGGGGGGACTTACAGATCCTCAGAGGTATGTAAAATCTGGGCTCCTAAGGCCTCGGACATGGTGCAGGGAGCGGCGCTGACCCGTGCTGAGGCGCGCGCATGCTTACCAGTGAGCCCCTGCAGCCGCAATGAGAGCGGCTTTAGCAGGGGCTCGCGCACGCTTCCGCAAGCGTGTCTTACCAAATCTTTAGTTTCGGCACTCACGGGAGCGCAGGGCCGGTCACGTGAGCGGTCCGCCCAATGTGGGCGAACCAGCTCCGTGACGTCACTGGCCCGCCCCCCAGACACGCCCACGGACGGCGCGCGCTCTCAGGCCAGGGAAAGCGCCACTTTCCCTCAGCCTCAGCGCGCCTCCGCCCGGCTTCAGTGTCTATGGACTAAGCCTAACGTGTAACGTCCGTTAGCTTTCCCTGGGTTTAACGGGAATCCGCAAAGTTAAATATCTGCAAAACCAATGGCCGTTAGTGATCTCATTAGCAGAGGATTAGCGCCATGTGATGTTAGCGCTGCCTCGCGTTAGCTTCCAATAATATGGCGTTAAGTCAGTCTTACCCAAAGGGGACGTTACTCCCACGCCGATCCTGAATAGGTGTGTAATTAAAGTAAAAAAGGAGAAGACATGAGAGGAAAAGATCCCAGTAAATAACAATATGATGGGTATTATATAACGATCTGTGGTCCTACACTTTCCCAGAGCCTGTAACCGCCCTATATCAGGGTCTGAATGTGACCAACGCGCCTTTATCTCTGACCTAACTAACGTAACATTAAATCCCTGCGGTAACTATACCGGCGCTCTGAGGATCTGCGCTGTTACAGGGAACGCCTCTTCTGCGTATCATCACTAACGTCCGTTATAGTAACGCACGGGCTCGTTACGGCTGATAACAGCACTTAACGCAGCGTTACTGAGCGTTGAAGATCCCAGTTAGCACTTAATGATATATTAACATCTCATTTAAGACATTACCGGACCTCTGAGGATCCCTCTATATGGGGTTTGCCTCTTGGCATTTACTTCCTGCTCGCTGCCACCTGGCAAGGCTGATGTTAAGGTGCACTTCCTCTCAGCGTTATAGTAAGCCGGGCTTTGTACTGTATGCTTAACGCAGTGTTTCTGCACCAGGGTCCATGAGAAAACCAATCATGATTTTGATTTTAATGTGTTATTAGTGGAAATTGTCCTGGAACAGGATTGCCTATTTCTGTTTCCCCCTGTTTCCCCCCCCCCCCTTTTGCAGCTATCACTACTAGTGCAGGTGGGAATGGATACATTTAGATACTTCCCAATTCTCCAGCCTGCTAGAAGTTGGTTGCCGTGACAACCCCTTTAATTCCCCTGGCTCAATGGACTTTTCCATACTCCCCTGTCTGTATTCACAGGTAGCTTAGCCCTGTCCCTATTCCTGTGTGACAAAGATTACACACTTCCTTTTCTTATCCAGCTACTGAGTGAGTACTACCATTCTTAGGCCTCGTTCAGGGTGCAAGAGGCAGGAGTTGGAGGGTGGGCGTTCGGGAGGGAGGGCGGCAGTCTGCTGGGCGATGTGTGTTCATCCCCAGCAGATTGTTTCAGGAGTTGAGGAGGGGGCGGGGAGGGGGCGGGGCTACAGACCTGAGGTTAGGGATCGAGGCTGCAGTCTTTAAATCATTCTCAAGAATGATTTCATTGGCTGCCGAGGTCCCAGTGACGCTGCTGCAGCTTCAAAAAACGAATTTTTCGTTTATTGAAACTGTTGCCAGCGTCAACTCCTGGCTTCGGAGACAGGGCAGCTGCTACCCTGACAACCAGTATTCAATTTGAATACTTTGTGTCCCACGGCAGCCCGCACGGCAGCACGACCTCCCTCCGAAGCCAGCACCCTGAACGAGGCCTTACCTACTCCCTTGCAAAGCAATCCGTTTGACTGTCCCTTGATACAGAAGCACTTCACATAGAGAAGCACTCTCTACCCACACAACATCTGCAAGAACTTTTCATTTCTATAACTCCCTCAATAAAGTTAAGAAAAGACAAAAGGACTTGTGGTGCTTTCAAAGGGGGGTGAGATCAGCCACCTGGCCATACTTATATGTACTGTAGCATATACCCTGTGGCTACAGAATAGAAATAACTGCATTCTATTTCAAACTGTACAAAAATAGTTCATTGTATTTACAAACACGGCCGTTCTGATAACCCTTTCATTGTAAACGCATTTGAATATTTCACATTTAATAGCACTGAACTGGTTAAGTTCTATGCGGTTTTATACACATTTTAATAAAGTTAACTGATGGTAAAATGATGAGTGCTTAAGCAATTGGATCATATAATTAGGGGTTTCTTACTGGGGGAAAAAGCTTGATTTACACCCATATTTATGAAATGGTGCTATTCCATGATTAGACACCTTCTTATCTAGCCCATTCAAATAAATGTACTTAGCTTAAAGCTGCAGTACAAGCTACTGTTGAAAAAAAAAATCCCTTTAATATGTGCATCAATACAATCCACACAATGATAAGTAATTAGCTAAGTTGCTGATCGATCCGTTCTCCTGTGATCGATCAGCGAAGATTCGGCTCGGGGGTTCACTAAATAGCTGTAAGTGCAGCAGAAGAGGACCAAAGATGCAAAGTTCTGTGGGGAAGATCATGTGACCAGGCAGTCACTAGATACAATTGGTGCACTGCTAGAGAGAGGGCAGGGCTCAAAAGGGGGCTTGCCAGTGCCTGTTTCAGAAGACGAAGGGGATAAGATCAGATGCATTGTAAGGAACCCCAACACTCTCTAACAGCGTGTGAGATCAGATGCATTCTCTCTCCCTCTTCCTCTCTTCTTCTCTCTTCCTCTCTCCATCCCCCTCTCTCTCTCTCTCTTCCTCCCTCTCTCTCCCTTGCCCTCTCTCCCCTCTCTTTCCCTCTCAAAACGCGTCGGGCGACCATGTGTTTTGGATGAGCATTTTTCTTGAGTCCAGTGCTGATATGATTATGTACATTTTCATTATGTATATATAGCACCTGTTCCCCCCTGCCACAGAAGATCTGGCCACTATATGGGTGTTTCCCTGGGCACTGTAGCTCACCTGCTGGTTCAGGAGGTCTGAGTTGCTCAGCAGTTGGTGTTTGGGAGCAACAACAGGGCAGGCTTTCTCCATCTCTTTACAGTGCAGTGCCTCCATCCCAGGAGGATCCTGCTGGATGCAGGATGGTCCCCAAAGGCAATACTCCGTTCCAATAATCACACACCATAGTTGGTCCAACGGCAGTTTTATTGTATAACAACATGATTGTCCTCCAGCTCTGGAGCAGACCCCCAGGCTTGAGGCCCCAAGAGCCCCTCCCAATCTCCTTAACCCTCTGATAGGGAAAAGGGTATCACACTGTCCCATAATCATCAACCTCAATTTGGTGGAGTGTCAGCTTTTATACCTGGGGGAAGGGCTTGTAACCCCGCCCCATAACAGGGCACGTCCAGGTATTGACAGGCATCACACCAGCTTCATGTGACCCAGTCAGTACCCCCCCTGGTATGACACTCCAACTACCGGTTTAGGACTGCCCCTGGATAAGCAACATAGTACCCATCCAGGTTGCAACAACAGGCTAGGCCGTGCGCAGGAGTTTAACCCCAACACTGCCTGTTCCTATCAGGACTTATAGTGTTGAGGCCAGTAGAAGACTATAGCCAGGGGCACTTGGCTACATATATATAAATATATATAAATGTGGCCAGGTCTCCCATTGGGCTCCCCCTCGGCCCCCCTTGATTCCCCGCTTACCCCCACTATAGCGGGGGGACCACCGCAGTGTGCAGGGAGATACCGGATGCCGCCAGGAGTGGCGACCACCTCGCCGGAGCTCTGCGGGGAGCGAGTGCTCGGGGCGCCGCCATCTTGCCAAGGTCACGCATGCGCAGTGGTACGTCGCACATGCATAGAGTGACCCGACATGCGGCGGCCATTCCAAGCAGGCACGCATACACAGAGGGCCTGATAGCAGCAGCCATTAGAAGAATAGCTCCGCAGGAGAACTACAGTTCCCAGCAGCCCCTGGGGCTGCTAGTCAGGTGCCGGCACAGAGCCAATAGGGCTGCAGAAATCCCTTGCTCCTAGAAAGGATACATTTGGCGTGCTTGCAACCACGCTAGTCTGAGCTGGGACACAGAGAGGTGAAGGTGTGTGTGCAGGGTGCCTGTAGCCCCTGCACTAGGCCAGAGACCCCCTTATAGGCCCCAGCTTGGCCCCAACTGCCACTAGTTTGTAGCTACTACAGGGCAGCCCCTCTAGATAGGGACATTGCCCCTGTATTGTGAAGAGTGTCAGGGACACAGCAAGAAGACACAGCGCAGTATCAGCGGCCTGTGGTCTGGGACCAGACCTCCCCACAGATAGAGACTCTCTTCATGGTGGTACCCTCCAGCTGGATTCCACCCCACGTAGAGGCGGACCCCTTCGCTGACGGCGACAGCGTGGGACAGAAGAGCCCTCTAGAACACCTGGCAGGTATCAGCCAAGTCATCAAGTGCCCCAACGCTACACTCTCACAGTGGGCAGCGCAGTCTCACCCACTTTGGGGTGGGTTGGCTTCTGTGAACACCATGGTAGTTAGGTGCCCAGGGCACCTGTCATGGGAGAGGGGGTTTGGCCCGGGATTAAAGGGGTTACACCCCATTTGGCCACCCCTACTCTCACATGGGAAGCAAGGGGTTAACTGGACTGTGGTCCAGTAATGTATTTTTACCTTGCTTCAGCATCCTAATATATATTCCCCTGTAAAAATGTATTGTTTCTGTTCCAGTGTTTGCACCAACACATACACTGGGATTGATGCGGGAGGTAAAGGGTTAAGGTTAACTTAGTGTTTATAGCTCTTGTTCCATGTTCCCGCCTTTTCAGGCACCATTTTGCAGAGACCCATAGGTCGCCATTGGGGCTCCATGTATCCCAATGGCAGAAGTAGCGGTTTTGGACCTGTTTTCCAGCGACGACCAGCAGGTGGCGTCCGAGAGGAGGAGCGGCGGTTTCCCATTGTAAGTCAATGGGGCCATTGACTTCAATGGCGATTCCTCGATGCCGATCTCCAGGAACAGGTTGGCAGCCATCCAAACCGCAGACCGCAAGAGCGGAAACATTTTCTAAAAGAGAGCTTTGATCACTGTTAGTCAAGTTCAACGACAAGTGGCGTGGGAATCTTAGGTTCTAGGGCACATGGGAATAAAATTATTTTTGCCTCTTGCCCCTAGGAACCCCCACACACGACCCCCACCGGGTCCGGGAATGAGGGACCCCCGTAAAGGGTCGAGCGGAGAAAGAGCGTCGCGCCATTGACTTTAATGGCGGAGCGGAGGTCCCATTGAATCCAATAGCGGCGTGCGCCCATGCATTGTCTATGGCGGCGCCGGCCATTGATTCCAATGGGGAAAAGCCGTGTGGCGTGAAAACGGCTAAGTCCGAAATGGTGAAAAGGGCTGGGATTTGGGTGGCATGTAGCCAAGGTTCCGGCATGAATGCATGGCCATTCCCAGCCCTCTCCGAACAACCAGACGGAGTGTGGGCAAATGTAAAGATTTTTAGTTTTTCCATAGACTTCAATGGCGGCGTCTCCCCATTGAAAGTCTATGACGGGGAACCCCATTGACTTCAACGGCGGAGCCGCGCCATTAAAGGCCTATGGCGACGGAACCCGTTGATTTCAATGGGGAAAGAGTGAAAAGCAGAGATTAATTTTTAAAGGGAAGAATCCTGTATTTTAAAAGTGTTTTTACCTGCATTTGTGTATCTCCGGTTCTGGGGGTCGCAGAGGGGTGAGACTTGGCCACAATGGAGATACAGTTCCGGCAAGAAAAGCTGCCAAGTATCACCCCACTGGGCCCAACGGAACTGATTATATTAATATGTGAAGATATTAAACTGTGAATGGTATTTTGGGTCTGTTATGAGAACGCAGAGCCCATTTGCTATGCTAATAGGTCGGGGGCAGACAGATGGTTTAGCATAAGCCCTCTGATCAAAGGTTAACCGCTCTGATTGTATACACTAGGGCAAAGAACAAAGGGCCTGAGTGGTCTGTAAGTGTCATAGTTCACACTTGCAGATAAGGGAGATTCTACTTCAAATGAATCTGCTAGCCAGCTAGGCGCCTCAAGGTTAAGGTATAGGATTGAGATTGTATATAAACAAGGCTCCGCCTATGTCCATTGTCTTTGTGTCATCCTGAGATTGCTGTATGAACTGCTAATCAAGATTTCTGATTATTTCGTCATTCCAATTCTAAGTAAGTGCATATTTTGTCTGTTATTTGTATATCTCGTGTGTTTACCTTTTTCAAGGAATAATTTATATTTTATCATATCTAGTCGTGTTCAGTTCAACCCAGGTATTTTTGGTGTATATTATAGCTTGTCATAAAGTTACTGTGACAGCACCTCAGTACATTGAGGAAGACCCTACTAGGGTGTGAATAAGGAGGTTGAGCAGTGGGGTACAGTGTAGGGCTAAGGCGGGCAAGGCCTGTGTTATAGTAATCTAAGTTACCTGCAGTAACCTGGTATTATATACACGTCTGTGTGTAATTATTGCATTGGGTCCTGTTAAGGGGTTCTCCGGCGCTGCCAGGATCCCTCACAGGTGGAGGCGCTGTCACCGGACGATCCAGGTACACCCCAGGCTCCCAGCAGCAAAGGTTCAGGCCTCCTGTGAGCCGTAGGTAACGCACCACACACACACTTAGCAGCCGCCACATCTTCCAGAGCGTGAGGGGAAAAGCGCTACACACACACACACACACACACACACACACACACACACAAAATCCCCCTTGTTTGAAGCAAGAAGACACATCAAAGGATGCTGATCAGGGTATAAATGGATGATGAAAAATCCATGTACTTGAACTCAGGGTTTTCAGTGAGTACCTCTGCTGCTCATGAATTATGGATATTTGTGCATATTATGTTTTGATATATGAATTGTTAATACGTATCGATCGATTCCAACAAGTCGTTTTTTTTTTTAACCAACTGCAAATAAACGTTACACACACATAGTACTGTATCTCTAATATTGTGACTTCATTTCTTTCCGTATGCATAACCTTTACAGGATTGCTTGTGGGCTCTGGAAAAACATGATTTGGTATTTAAATGAATTAATAATCTGTCCTTTTGCTGAAACTTATCTTTAAAGTGTCATCTGCTGGAAGTGTGTATTTTGGGCAGACTATATTAAAGCCGTTTCCAGCCTGGTGAGTTAACTCCTCTGCTACACGAGAAGGCACCGGTGTGGGGTGAGCTTCTTTGGCATTAAAAGGTGCTCAAATGTTATTGAACTGAAAACGGACTTTAAAACCAGGTGAAACGGACGCTCACCTCAGTACAATGTATGCAAAGTAGTTCCATGGTAAAGTAGTTAACATGAGCTTCCGGCACAGGTTATATGTAGAGGCGGGCACGTGGTTTTGGTGGATTTGGATCAGCAGAGGATCGGTTGGTTCCTTTGATCTGCGAATTTCCGCGGATCAAGCTCAAGCAGGGCGATTCGCGTTTGGCGGATTTTTTTATTATTATTACCAATGCACTCGGTGGATTCCGCCACCCGGGGACGGATTTGTAGAATCCAGTCCACGGATTCAGCATTCCGTTGGGGGATTCTAAAGGATCTGACAACGGATCTCTGAATCCGCAGGTGGGATTCCACAGGCTCATCCACAGGTTGTATCCGATGGCGGTTTCTGATGAATCTGCGCCGATTGAAAACAACGAAATCCGTCGGCGAATTTTATACCACGAATCGGATTTTGGGGGGAAAATGTGAGAAAAACGGGGAAATGGGTTGGCCCATCTCTGGTTATATGTACATTGTGTGGGATAACACAGCCTCTCCCCCCACCCGGATCCTCTCTGCCCACTCACCTGTCCAGTTAAGTACTCCACCCCCGCTCTTGTTAACCCTATGATTGCCAGAGCGGACACAGCCCCCTTCGGCTCGATCACGTGACCGCGGCATCACCGACGACACGTACGAGAATAGACCACGTGTCCGCTAGAAAACGAGCAAGAAGCCCACGACGTAGCCGCTGCGTCACGGGGACACTCGGCGGGTTAAAGCCGCCGTCCGCGTCGACCCGCCGTTTCTTGGCGCATTTAGTTCTTTGACTTTTTCTACGTTAACCCTTTGAGTTCAACAAGGCGTCTTGGCTGCGTCCAAAACGCCTGCTCCTTTTCCTGGGCCGTGGCCTGGACAGATGGCGGGTGGTAGGGGGATGACCCCTCCCCTTCTGTTCTGTCATCAGTGACGGACGCGATTGCGCGGCAGATTATCGAAGCGGTCACATGTTGGGAGCGGAACTCTGGTGGGCACTCAAGGGGTTAAGAGATCTTTCCCGAGGCGGGTTTTTATTTGTATAATCCGCTCAGGATGCTATCAATGTTTGCAATATTAAGTGCCTGGGGAGTTAAAATGGCGCCACCCTCCTCCACGGAGCCCGGTGCAGAATAAAGGTTACCATGGTTACCATCTCGGAAGCTGGAGATGAAGAAAAATCGTGATTTTTAACACTGTTTGAAGAGCAGGAGCTGCTCCGGGGGAAAGATACTAACATTATATGAGGTAAACCCGCAGGTTTGTGGGGTGGATGGCTGCCTTACCTCGAGCGGTCCCAGGAAGTAGGGATATTCGCATGATGCCGTATACGTGAACGGTAAAATATATATAAAAACTGGGACATAAGTGGGGGGGAAATGAATGGAGGATTATACCAATTTGTGCAAAAAAAATCCTGTTTTCTGTAACACACAATGTGGGTTATTTACGATGCCTCGCGGCTGCGAAACTGGGACACAGTCCGTGCAGAAGAATTGCACCAGACTGATCCAAGGAAAGAGTCCCATTCATTTCAAAGGGATTCCTTTGTTTTGATGACCGTGGCTCTGTTTTTTGCTGCGGTTTGGCCTGACTTTTGCAGCCGGGAGACATTAATAAATAAACCCCCCAAATACTTTTCTCATACAGTAGCTGGAAAATAGAAAGAGAAAGGGCCGGGGTCTGAAATGGCCTGGTTATTCCTCACGGCCTGCCGGTGCATTATAAGCATGCTGTGTAAGCCTGTGTGATGGGAGGGGGTGACCAGGCTGCATAATAAAGGTCAAGCCCACCTGGTTACCCCTGGCCCGAGTATACGGGTCCCAGAGAGTTAGCTCTTGGGCCCAGTAACATTGAACTATTGCATTGTAATGTGTGTACTCACAAAATGGGCACAAAGTCAAGCAGGGATTGCTAGGGGATGAGATTCAAAGGGGGGTTTGCGGAGGAACCGTTGTCAGAATGTGCCTAGGAGGTTGGGGTCCAGAGTTACCGGTTCCCCAATAAATGTGTCCGGGAATCATGCCTGGTTCTCGGATACATGTAGGCCCATTGTCCCGGCAATGCCTCCCCTTGAAAACGTAACCGCCCCTGCTTCAGCATAACTCGGAAAGGAGAATGAGGCACAGGGATAAATGTGTATCCCTTGAGCTGGGGGAAGCCCAGGGTTAGGGGGGGTACCCCAGCTGGTGACAAGGTGACCCACAAACAGTATATGGTTTGTGGGTGCCCAACCATACATAAGGTTGGGGGGACTGAGAGTCCAAACCGCGTCACAGGGAAAGTGTGTGGGAATAAGGCAGAAATATGTTCCCTGTACACTGGAGACTCCAAACTTTGGGAATCTTAAGTCTCAGGTGGGGTTTTGTGTGAAAAGCAAGTCATTGTGATTGCAGGAGGTCTGGGGACAAAGTTACCGGTGGCCCTATAATTCTCCCCGGCTTTCTCGCACTATTTTTGGGTACCTGGGGTGAGTTGCACTGAGGCCGTACAGTGTCTCCCAGACTCCTAGTTTTCAAACCCCAAGATCCTCACCTAAAGTCCCACATAGCTGGAGGGGTTCCCGAGACTCAGTGTTTATTAAAATGTAATTTTAATATGTTTTAACATCCAGAACACATGTTCAAACAGGCAGCCCGTGCAAACCCATAGACGCTGGTATGTCTGCTGGACATCGGAGCTCAAAGCAGCCAGAGGATGCCCAGAGGTGTGAATGACATTTTGTCAGCGGAGAAAGGCGGAGTACTAGGTCCGGAGATCAATGGCAGTCCTCCGGGATGCCACTTGTTCTGCCAGACACAGGGGCACCTGCCCAGCGGGTGGCATTGTGATCGCTGGGGGAGATGTGGCAGGCATGCGCATGTCTCTTGGCTATTTCAAATTTCCCACTAACCCAGCTTTTCTACCCAGTGTGGCTCTGATTGGCTGCTTGAGCAAGTTCCCACGCACTGATTTGTTGTTGAGTTCTGCCTCCATGTTTCAGTTAGAGCAGGGAAAGCTATAAGAAGCTATGAGCCAATCAGATTGTGTGTTCCCCTTGAGTCAGAGCCGAAAGAGCCGCGGGCGGGCTTTTCAAAGATGCTTTTTTCAAAATAGCAAAGCAGCCGGCTTCGATTTCAAGCCTGAAAAGCCGACCCGCCAGAGACTTTTCCCCGACTTTTGGGACCAAGTTTTCAAAAATGACTGTAGCGTTCGCGGCTTGGATTTTATGCCGATTTGAGTTCCAAGAGATTCAGGGTGACTCGCAGTCAGGCGGGACCAAGTTCTCAGAAACGAACGTAGCGGTGGAGTCTGGAATTGTATGCCGATTTGAGTTCCAGGAGATTCCGGGCTAAGTCCCGGTAAGGGTAAAACTCTCCAAATAGAGTGCCCTGCAACTAGGAAAGTCTAGTTTTTGACCCCAGACCCCAGTAAGTGTGTCTTTTCATCTATATTTTGTGTTCCACTGTACGCATGCAGATTTAAGCTAAATAAACTACAATTTATTTCTCTACCTTATTTCGCTCAATGAATGATCCTGGTAAAAAGGTGTCAATAACCTGGCCTCCCGTGACAATCTGGAGTTACTGCACCGTTATCTGCATACCTTTCTCTTACATGTATACTGGCCTGCGGATATAATGAGGCCAACTACTACATGTGAGAGAAATTTGTTTCAATCATATGAATATTTGAAATGACTACACTTTATAATTTCCCTCTTTTACATGGCTGAGCATCTCATTTAAAGAAGAATATGAACAACTCTGTCTAAGTCCCAGCTTGGTGCATGCATCCCATCTACCATCACTACTTAACCTTCCAGGATCGTAACTCGCTCATCTTTCTGCCACACATCCACCCTCCCATAGGGCCATGCAAACGGAGCCAGTGATAGCAGCAACTAATAGCTCCATCGCCTTGGGCCACACCTTCCATCCTTCCCAACATTGGGAGGAGCGGGTCGATGGCAATAAGGGAGAACAGCGACAGTTCAGTAGCTGTAATTACTTGGAGCAGTTAGTACAATTTTAGGTATGTGGATGTAACCCTTCTCCTTATGGGAGCGCACTAGATTTAAGCAATGACCAAGGAATTAGACATGAAACAGCCCCTACAATACATAGCATAGAAGAGTGGGTACCATGTTGGTACTTTCTTCCATGTAGTAACAAAGGAGGGAGAGGGAGTAGGTGGTATGATACTTTTTATTGGACCGACACGTAGTTGATATGTTACAAGCTTTAGAACCTCTTTGGGTGCTTATACCTGATGAAGGACCCTGAGAAGTTCGAAAGCTTGTAACATATCAACGACTTGTTGATCCAATAAAAGGTATCGTGCCCCCTCCTCCCCCTCCCTCCTTATTACTACCTACAATACAGGCAAAGAGAATAGTGCTTGGATATCCCGGTAACTTGGCTAACTCGGGTCCCTGCGGGGAGGGTTGGATACCACGGATCTATAGACAGTAGTGTGGGACCCAGCAATATGTAAATCAGCCTGAAGAAGGGACCTCTGTGGTCCTGAAAGCTTGCCCGCTTTTTAACCACTGGCTATTCCAGGTCTACATTACTTTTGTTTGTCTAGAAAAGAGTATGTACATGTAGATGTTAGAAATGGGTAAACCGGGTGTATAATCCGGACCCAACTGAACCTTATTTTCCAAAACCAAATACAAAACCAAAAGATTTTTTAGAACCAAAACTGAAAACCCAGAATGTATAGAACTAAAACCAGAACGCCAAGCCAAGTGTCTCTAGGTGTTTCTGAAAATCTCTTTTTTTAAATTATTTTAGGTTTCTCAGTTATATTATTTTATTTGCCGAATACTTCTTATTATTTTACCCATTTTAGGAAAATGTGTTGTGATATTTTACCATTTTCCTGCTGATTTTGAACGTTCTGCCCCCCCCCTCCCCACCCCATCATTTGGTAAAAATCCAAAACCAAACAAATCGAGTGTGATGGCAAAACCAGAACACAGCATTTCTTTCAGAACATAAACTATGTTCCTATGTTCCTATCGAGAGCACAAAAAACATGTGTGCACTGTGTTTGTGTATGTATATATATATATATATACAGCTCAACCCCCTTATAACGCTGTGCTTGGGGTCCAAACATTCACATTGCATTGTACGCGTATCGCGATAGAAATAATGTACAATTGTATGCATTGTACAATAAAGTATTTAAAACACCAATAATTGTGTTGTAAAGTATTCATAAATACGAAAAATGGGAGCCACGCTTGCATCGCGTTATAAGTGGATTCGCGTTGTAACGGATCGCGTTATAACGGGGCGTAGCTGTGTATATATATATATATATTATATATATATATAAATGCGTATGTGTATATATATCTATATATATATAGGTTGGTGTGTGTGTGGTGTATATATATTATGTGATATATATATATGTGTATATATTATAATATATATATACACACACTGTGGATGTGTATATATATATATTATATATATATATATAATATATATCATATTGGTAAATTGATCCAACACACTGTAGTTTTTCAGTAAGGTGAGTTTATGTGATTGGGATCGATGTTGGGGTGTAGGGACCGAAACGTCGATCACTGTCAAATAAATTCACCTTATTGAAAAATCTCCATGTGTTCTGGATTTGCCAATATGCTATATATACATTTCCATCTGTGACATCATGGCATTGCCTCGTGGTGGTGGGGCTGGATCCAACTATGCATATAAATGTACGATGTTGGTGAATGGTTCGTGGATGTTTTGTAATGATTTTTAGTGTTTCTTTCTTGTTGAACATGTTTTTTCAATGCACTGCGGCACTCCATTCGGCTCAACGGGGGTTTAAGTTGTTACAGCAAGATTCTCTCAACTCTTGCAGATCTATGTAAATGAAAAGTGACCAACTGCTCCAATCAGAAAGAGGCGACCCCACTAATCAATCCCTGCCTCACTCTCCCTGCGTATCCCCTTTCCCCTCCTCCGAACCCTTCCTGCTAACTCCTGGTACCCTTCCCTGCTCCCATCCATGCCAGTAACCTCCCCTGCTCCCCTAAATGGACGTTTACCTCCATGCTACTTATACACTCACTTCAACTTATGAAATTACCCGACTAGTACACTTCCATTTGTTTTCTCCCTCCGCGCACACTGTCACACGAATCAATGCATCTGCCTAACTTCCATGCGCCCCTCCCTGTAATCCGGTACCCTTCACAGGCTCCACTACATGCCGTTACACCTTCCCTGCTCCCTCCCTGCCGTACTCCCGCTCTCCAGCCATGCCCGTATGCCCATCCCTGTCGCACTCTTCACCTGTCCCTCTCCCTGCTCGTACCCTTCCCCTGCTCCCCTCGACTGCCGTACCTCTCCCTGCTCCCCTCCCATGCTCGTACCTTCCCCTGCTCCCTCCTTGCGCACCCTTCCCCATGCTCATCCCTGCCGTACATGTCACCATCCTCCCTGCGCCTCACTGAATCCCCATGCCACGTACCCTTCCCTGATCCATCCCTGCGCAACTCTTCCACATGACCTCCATCCCTGAGGACACTTCCCTGCTCCCTCACGGCCACACAAGTACCTTCCACTGCTCCCCTCCCTGTCCGTACACTGTCCCCTGCTCAAATCCCGGCCGTACCCTCCGCTGGCCCCCTCAATGCAGACCTTCCCTGCTCCCCCTCCTGCATACAATTTCCCTGATCCCCCTCCACTGCCGGACCCTTCACCGGCTACCAATCCGCAGTACACTGCCCCTGGCTCCCTCCCTGCCGGTCCCTACCGGATCCACTAACTACGCTCCGAACTATTACAATGATAACCGTGTCCTCTCCCTGTCGTACCCTTCCATGTCACCTCTTGCCGTACCACTTCCCCTGTCCATGCCCTGTCGCATTAACATGTTCCCATGATCCCCTCCTGCACGCGCAACCCCACATGATACAATCAAGACGTTACACCTTCCCCGCTCCACTAAGCTGCTACCATCACCTGCCTCCTCCTCCCTGAGCACTCTTCCCTGCTCCCCTCCTGCCGTACCCTCCCCTGCACCACCCTCCATGCGTACCTTCTCCACTGATCCACTCCATGCCGTACCCTTCCCCGCTCCCCTCCCTTGCCGGACCCTCCCCATGCTCACCTCCGTGACTGTTACCTGTCCCCTGCTCCCCTCCCTGCAGTTACCCTTCCCCTGCTCCCCTCCCTGCCGTACCCTTCCCCTGCTCTCCTCCCTTGCACCTGCACTCAGACCCCCAGACGGCACACAGGAGGTGGAAAGTAACAGCTGCTTAGCTCTCGTCCCCCAGGCTCACAAGATGGGTTATAAACTTCTCCTGATACTGCTCCTCCTGCTGCTGTTGCGCTCATAGGTAGGGGAACCCCATAGTTATATGACTCACAGATGTTACTTGTTTATTTCTAAAAGCATTTAAATGTTTTACACCCAAAGTAAGACTCCTAACGTGTCTCATTAACTCATTGTCTGCCAGAGGGGTCCTCAGCGCGTTGGCATCACAGGGGTTAAGAAGCACTCAACCAGTGTTCCAAGGAGGCTATTAATATTTCCGATACATCGCTGTGTCACTGTGCTCAGGCTGTTCCCTGTCACTTTGCACAGGGCAATTTCTGAGGCTCCTTCATCATTTTGTTTGTACAATACCATTTTATTTTGATTTGGGGGGAAAATGACAGTGAATTGAAAGTACAATGCGCTTATATTTAAAAAAAAAAAAAATAACAATCAAAATGTAAGTGTTTGAAAGCATAAGTTCCCCGTGTGTAATCAAATAACACCAAGGAGGCCTCCAGGAAACTATATCAACTTGTAAATAACAGCACAGTTGGGATGCACAAAATAGTTATTTATTTAGAAGTGGTTTGTGTTTAAGAAAACGCGTCTTCCATTGATTTTTCCGCCTGGAATTTTTATTTTGCTGGTTGGTCCTGCGGAATTTGCAGTTCCATCGCGGCGCCGGTTATATTAATTACTTGTATTCTGCTTTGTGATGAGAATTGGAGTATAAGGAGTCCTGACTAGAATAAAACCTTATTATCACGGTTGTATTTGCTTTGTGTACAGCAGGGCCCCGGGCATAGGGCGGGTTCTGTTCTAAGGGCCCGCCGTATAGTGAAAATCGCCGGAAAGCGAAACCGGCCGATTTTCAGCTGTGTGCATGCGCAACCCGGCAATTTCCCCCTTGTGCGCATGCGCGACCTCCGTTCAGCGCGCGTAACCTACGTTCTGCGCATGCGCGCCGGAGGCAACAGCCCGTTCTGCGCATGCGCGATCTCTGAGCAGACATGGCGGCCCCCTTCTCGGTGCCGCCGTATCAGCAGACCGCCGAAAAGTGGGGCGCCGAGAAGCGGGGCCTTGCTGTACTTCTTTTTAAAGCGGCCTCTCCTTCCGCTGTGTACGAAGACGTACAACTGGAGCAAGACTTACTGCCCTGACGCAAACATCTGCGCTGCTGGGTTGTGTCTGTGGCGATCGCGCTGGGGGGGGTCCATGAACGGGGCTCCCCCAACGTTAAGGCAGCAAGACATGTGAAATTTTATATGGGGGTTGAAAAATAAATCAGTTCAGTAGTATTACATCATACTTACTGTATTATATTTTTATTATTATTCCATTCTTAATGCCATTTTCAACGAGTTTTAAAGCATCCTATGATTTCTACAGCAGGTTTACCCACCTCCCAGGCAGAGCAAGATCTTTGCAACACTTTTCCTGTTTGTGATCAGTTGTTGCCAATATTCCCAGCAGTTTGAGCTGCAAACTGTAACAATAGATATTGTTACTGTAGTCATATATAATGATACATTGTAGCTGCTGAGTTACACTAAGTGAAGCAGCCATTATGTCAGTAACACAATCAGGATTTTGACAGATTATTTTTTTTACAGGGGCAACAAACAATTCCCAGTTTAGGTAAGAATGAAGAATGATACATTGTCACATGCTTTACATATTACAGGTGGGGGGAAGGAATGTAGCATTATACATTGTCACATGCTTTACATATTACAGGTGGGGGAAGGAATGTAGCATTATACATTGTCACATGCTTTACATATTACAGGTGGGGGGAAGGAATGAAGCATTATACATTGTCACATGCTTTACATATACAAATAAGAAAAGAAAAAAAAAGGGAGGGAATGTAGTATTGTATTATTGAGCCACCTGTGCTGAAGCATGGACTGATTGAGCCATCTGTGCTGAAGCAGGGATATCCATAAAACCTGACCTCTTGGGGGGGGGGGGGGCGGGGTTGAGGAATGGAGTTGAGCACCCCTGTACTGTAAACACATTATTGGCGCATGTCAAATGCAATTCCAATTGCGCTTCTGACCCAGCACAGATGTTTCATTTATATACTGTAGGTGAAGAAAATGTATTCTTTTTGACAGTATGGCTGTTATGAATATTACACTAATAATGAATACTAGCTCTAAATATGAAAAAAATACACACAAAAATACACACAATTATGTTTCAACACGAGGGATGCATCAAAAATCATTTCACACAAGGCATGATGCAGCCGGTGTATGAAGCCTTCACACGCATAGGGATAAAAGCGCCTCCATTTTTTATTTTTAAAATTTGAGAATATTTAAAAGTTCTGGAAAAATCTGAATACAAAAAACATTCATAAATGTTTGCATTGGGTTTTTTTTTAATTTGAAAACTAAAAACACAAATTCAATTTTTACACTTTAGACCATCTCTGGGATTCTTATAGACACTATACACACACACGAATAACTTAATTTCATATGTCTTCCAATGGGATGCAAAACACCACACAATGATAGTGCACAGAGCACAGCATAGGATTTTCACAGATGAGTTTACAATCTATGTTTTTGGTATCCTGAGGCATAGGGAGATAAAGTGACTTGCCCAAGGTCACAAGAAGCCGACACCGGGAACTGAACCAGTTCTGATTCTGATTCAAACTCAGTGTCATTGTGTACAGTCGGTGTCTTTACTCACTGAGCCGCTCCTTCTCACTACACATACATACATACATACAGACGTACAGACGTACAGACGTACAGACGTACAGACGTACAGACGTACAGACGTACAGACGTACAGACGTACAGACGTACAGACGTACAGACGTACGTACGTACGTACGTACGTACATACATACATACGTACATACGTACATATGTACATACATACATACATACATACATACATACATACATACATATGTACATACATATGTACATACAGACCATGCACATGTTTTGAAGGTTTATATTCCTTTTTAGCCAGAAGATTTTTTGCCGCAACATCAGTTTGAAATATCATTTTAGTACAAAACCTCTTAATGTTTCCTTGGTGCAAAATCAGTGCAGTTGTGGGGAAGATAACTGCACCTGACACACTGTTTTTGCACTGGTTTTGCACTGTTTTCGGAGCTGCGAGACTTTAGTATTAGACCAGTCAGTATATTTTGGCTCTGATGCACAGACTCCTGCGAGAGTGAATGTCACGGGGTGAATGCTGCTGCTTCTGCCCGCTGAAGGATCTGTGGGCTGGTTATAGGAGCAGAGAGGAGAATAGCTGCTCGCCGGGATATCTTAATGGGACGTCGCACACTTTTGTGTCTGTACACAAAGCAGTTTTCATCTTTCTTTGTGTCCGTTCCACTGTTCTCCCCATCTGAGGGGGCATTAACCCCTGTGCCCAAGAGCTCAACCTCACGGCCTGAAGGCGGTGCTCAGTGCGAGTCCCTTCATCTCCACAGTACAGCGCCGCTCACTCTGTCAGCGCTATATGATAGAAGGAAAATATTATTATTATTAAATATGTACTGAAACAAGTGAACCTTCTCGCGCCTCCTCCAGGAGCAAATGACATCATCTTTATACAGTGGTGAGAAAACATGTGTGAGCCCCTGAGGCCCTGAGGATTTCCCCATATATCACACCTGAAATGTTATTACATCTTAATCTAACACCTAATAATAGATAGAGATAACCTGATCAAACAAATGACACAAAAACATGATACTTTTCCAACATTTATTTATCCACAAATTATTCTAAATTCAATGTCCATGTGTGAAAAAGTATGTGAACCTTTAAATTCAGTACCTGGTGGCGCCCCCTTGAGCTGCAATGACTTTAACCGAGCGTTTCCTGTAACTGCTGGTCAGTCTCTCACATCGGTTTGGAGGAATTTTGGCCCATTCCTCCTTACAGAACTGCTTCAACCCATGACTCACTTTCGCTTCAGATCACGGACGGACGGAGGGCCTGACATTCTCAACTAGAATCTTCAGAGACAATGCAGAATTCATGGTTGTGCCAATGATGGGAAGCCGTCCAGGTTCTGAGGCAGCAGAGCAGCCCCACACCATCACACTCCCACCACCATGCTTGACGGTTGGGATGAGGTTCTTCTGTTCGAACGCAGTTTAGATTTTCGGCAAATATATTGTTTCTCATTGAGGTAAAAAAGTTCTAACTTTGACTCCTCTGTCCAGAGAACATTGTTCCAGAAGTCTTGTGGATCATCGATGTGCTCTTTGGCGAACTTCAGACAGGCAGCAATGTTCTTTTTAGAGATCAGTGGTTTCCTCCTGGCTAGCCTTCCTTGAACACCATTCTTGTTCAGTCTTTTTCTGACAGTTAGGTCATGAACACTCACATTAGCCGAGGCGAGAGTGCCCTCCAGATCTTTGGATGTTACTCTGGGGTTATTTGTTTCTTCCTGGATGATTTGCCAGTTTGTTCTTGGAGAAATGTTGGTAGGACGACCGCTCCTGGGTAGAGTGACTGCAGTCTTGAACTTTTTCCATTTGTAGACAATCTGTCGGACAGTGGAATGGTGGAACCCCAAATCCTTAGAAACGGGTTTGTTACCATAGACTGATGAGCATCAATAACTACCTTTCCGAGGTCCTCTGAGATTTCTTTTTATCGTGGCGTCACAGTATACCATTCCCATTGGTGATCGGGAGGTCACTATATAGCCAGTTATGTACATCTCCGCTGCAGCCCAGCACATGTCATACTGACGAGTCACAAAAACCAAGAAAAAACCAGGCGCTTACCTTGAGTCTCAGAAAATAATGCTTACAGTAAAACAGTACAGCCAATAAAATTTGGTCTCTTTTAGGTACTTAGAGACAACCCGTAAATCCCTTCTGCTTCAACCCCAGAGTAGGGATAATCCAGAGCCCTTATAGAAACATGGATAACAGAGGAATAGGGGGAGCATGGGATTAGGAAAATGCACAATATAAATGCAACGATATGAAACTGACAACGTCCTGACGTAATGGTTAAGGGGCCAAGTTTATAGCATTAAAAAGTACTTACACGGCCTTGTGTAAGCAAAAATAAAAATAGGTATCTTTTGAGGATGAGTCTTGACTCCTCCAAATGCGGATATAGAAAAATCAATAAGGTATATACAATATATTAATACATATATACTCACACGGCCCAGTGTGAGTAATGGTGGAGGTTAGGTGTCTTTGGGGTTTACTCAACCCGTCCAAGTTATCAGACCGGACGTGGGGGATTGCCCTCAAAGCAGGACTTCAACAGGAACTCACTCCCCAGTTGTTTGAAGTCAGACAATGTCTCTCCCCGGTTCCGCAGTGAAAGGGGACAAGTGAGGCACGATCTCAGTATGGGTTAAAAATGACATTTATTAAGCAAATACAGAAAAAGAGAACTCACATATACAATGGTGGACCCCTGGCCTTCCCACGTAGCCCAGTCACACGCCCCAGCAGCAGGTTGCCCCGTCCCCGCGCCCGGGGTGCAGAGTGATGGCACTTCTCTGCTCTGCTGTAGTTGCGGCTGTGGGAACTGGCTACGGAAGCCTCCGTGGGTCATAAACCGCTACCAATTCGAGCAACGCGTTTCGCCGAGTAATCGGCTTCCTCAGGCTCATAGCCTTATACGTGGGAAGGCCAGGGGTCCACCATTGTATATGCGAGTTCTCTTTTTCTGTATTTGCTTAATAAATGTCATTTTTAACCCATACTGAGATCGTGCCTCACTTGTCCCCTTTCACTGCGGAACCGGGGAGAGACATTGTCTGACTTCAAACAACTGGGGAGTGAGTTCCTGTTGAAGTCCTGCTTTGAGGGCAATCCCCCACGTCCGGTCTGATAACTTGGACGGGTTGAGTAAACCCCAAAGACACCTAACCTCCACCATTACTCACACTGGGCCGTGTGAGTATATATGTATTAATATATTGCATATACCTTATTGATTTTTCTATTTATATGCTATAAACTTGGCCCCTTAACCATTACATCAGGACGTTGTCAGTTTCATATCGTTGCATTTGTATTGTGCATTTTCCTAATCCCATACTGACGCGTCACTCGGACGTGTCATGTTAAACGTCACTGCCGAGTTACGGACGGAGAGAGAGGATGCCATCCACCGCAAACCGTACTGGGTGTAGTATGCCACTGAGGACACTCCCAGTGGACTAATCCACCACTGTGAGTGGTTATACTTGGCAGAATGCATCGTCTCCCACTCAACCCTGCATCCTGAGTGACTACCAGAGAACGCCATTCATTTCAGCTCCTGTGACCGGATTCCCGAGATACCTCCAACAGAGGTGCCAATATCTCAGCCGGATGAGGTCATGAACCCAGAAAATTGAAAGTGGCCATTACATGAACCCCGCGAGCTAGCGAGCTCGGCACCACCTGTGGACGTATCTCGCGAAGCAGGGGGGCAATGGAGCAGAAATTAACGGGGTTCAGCTTTTGAGACCCCCTGCTTTAAACCAATGTAAAAAAAATAAACAATACTTGGGAGGAAATATGGCAGCTTGGATTGCCACCTCAAGGGGTTGTTCTTATCACAGCGTTTCCTACAGTAGGAAGCCACATTATGGGGCTGTTCTTATCACAGTGATTCCTACAGTAGGAGCCACATTATGGGGCTGTTGGGTAGAAATGAATGTTGGCTTCCCCCCCTCCCCCAGACTCTACGGTGATGTCTAGGGTGCATGGGGGCAGATTACATGCGGTGTGGTGTGTACCTGTGAGGAACAGGGGGGCCTGAGCTTCCCGCGATGGTGTGGGGGAGCCAGGACCGGGCTTCTGGGGTGGTAGCCTCCATGATCTCTTAGTGGTGCAGCGCCTCCATCTTCTATACTCCCAGGAATATGGGACCGGACCGGTATAGAGGAACCCCTTTTGTCCCAGGGTAGTACTTTTCAAGTCACACACAGTCTTTACGGATGAAGAATAGTCTCTTTATTTGACAGAGCAACAATATCCCAACGATAAGGACTTCCAACAGCCGCAACACAATAGCCAGGACGGATTATACTCCACTCGCCGTCACCCAGCTAATTCCTCCTCTCCTTCCCTCCAAGTCGCTCCGCCGGCAGGATGGTCTGGGCTAGGGCTTCAATACCCCGTGGCCCACCCCCGAGGTTAGCCTCGCGGTGGGTCTTGGATTCTCCCCATCACCCCCGGCAGGGGGGTGAGGGCATTGGTCCACCAAGTCTATAATTCTATAAGCTCTAATACAAGACGCTGACTCTTTCCATTCTTCTTTCTCTCCTGCACTCTGCGCAGGGGGACCTTAGTCTCCTCCAAATCCTCGGGCCTATCCGCAGGATTTCAGGACTCGTATCCTATTAGCGGCTCTGCATACTACCGGCATAACTCCAGATTCTTGGTATCACTATCAACTCTCTCGAACTAATCTCGAACGAACAACAACTACGCACCGGAGTTGGCTGCTAAATATAGAGATAGCCCCGCCCCTTGTGATGTCAACAGGACCCCCCTCTTGCTCACGCCTGCAGCAGAGTCCAGGCCTGCGTCTATCACTCAGGATAGGGCTATGAAGGGGGGAAAACCCAGGATGATTACTGGTGCCTGATCTTAACAGGACTTACCACAGCAGAGGGAAGATAGGTATAGCCTGTGCTGTTTACAGGGGGCTACAGTTGTAAAAAATAAATGTACGTTTTGCAGAAATCAGAAATCACTTTTTTGTATTCTGAAGAATAGGTAATATCTAATAATACAGACCAAGCTGTTCATAGATATTTTGCAGACATGGTGAATCTCTGACCTGATGAGCTCACTATCTATTTTTTGGGAGCTCCAGTCATTTAGCCAAGGCGACACGGAGCTGAATTAGGATTTGAACTAGGTTCACCTGCTTCAAATGTGGTGTTCTTACCGCTACTAAGCTAAGCTGCGTGTTTCATAATACTGTGAAAGTGTTAATTTCAGCCTTGCCTGGGACCCCCTAAAGTTCCACCATAAGCTGTGCAAACATTACTAAAATGAGATCAGGGCAGAACAAACAGGCTCAGGAAAATGACTTGTCGGAATTCTCAGTGTTGTGAATGTGACGAGCGCAGATTCAACAAGGGAATAAGGGGCTTGTCTGTCACTGTCTTAAAACCCAAGCAGGGTATTTATCTGAGAGTCAAAGAGATATTGAAATACACAGAACATGGGATATATAATGAATAAGACAGGACAGGGTGTATAAGGAATGACAGGACCGTGTGCAGGGTGTATAAAGAATGACAGGACGGGGTGCAGGGGGGTATAAGGAATAAGACAGGATGGGGCGCCGGGTGTATAAGGAATGACAGGACGGGGTGCAGAGTGAATAAGGAATAAGACAGGACAGGATGCAGAGTGTATAAGGAATAAGACAGGACGGGGTGCAGGGTGTATAAGGAATAAGACAGGACAGGGTGAAGAGTGTATAAGGAATAAGACAGGACAGGATGCAGAGTGTATAAGGAATAAGACAGGACGGGTGCAGGGTGTATAAGGAATAAGGCAGGACGGGGTGCAGAGTGTATAAGGAATGACAGGACGGGGTGCAGGGTGTATAAGGAATAAGACAGGACGGGGTGCAGAGTGTATAAGGAATGACAGGACGGGGTGCAGGGTGTATAAGGAATAAGACAGGACGGGGTGCAAGGTGTATAAGGAATAAGACAGGACGGGGTGCATGGTGTATAAGGAAAGACAGGACGGGGTGCAGGGTGTATAAGGAATAAGACAGGACGGGGTGCAGGGTGTATAAGGAATGACAGGACGGGGCGCAGGGTGTATAAGGAATAAGACAGGACGGGGTGCAGGGTGTATAAGGTATAAGACAGGACGGGGCGCAGGGTGTATAAGGAATAAGACAGGACAGAGTGCAGGGTGTATAAGGAATAAGACAGGACGGGGTGCAGGGTGTATAAGGAATAAGACAGGACAGGGTGAAGAGTGTATAAGGAATAAGACAGGACAGGATGCAGAGTGTATAAGGAATAAGACGGCCTCGTATGCGGGGAGGCTCGCACTGCTGCATGTGCTACCGGCCCAGGGCGCCCCGTACGGTCTCACACTGCAGGGCCTTGTATGCGGGGAGGCTCGCGCTGTGAATGCTCACTCTGTTGTGTGTAGGTGCAACATATGGCAGGAGGATAATGAGGAGTGGGAATAAGAGGGAGGCTCGCTCATGCAGTGCAAACTGTGCTAGTTATGTGTATAAATGAACGAGGGGGGAAGACCATGTGGGAAGGCGAGTCCATACTGTTTGGGGGTATGAATGGAGTTGTTGGCAGAACATTGTGTGCGTAAGAGAAGAGAAAGCGTACTGATTCAAGCCCATGCTGTATACCTTGGTTTTGAATGGCGGAATCGGTAGGTTCATACTGTATGTGTGAGGGATACAGCTGCTGTCTTCATTATTGTATTGTATGTCTTTATTTATATAGCGCCATTAATGTACATAGCGCTTGACAGTAGTAATACATGTGGTAATCAAATAAATAACAGATCATGGGAATAAGTGCTTTAGACATAAAAGTAACATTAAGGAAGAGGAGTCCCTGCCCCGAGGAGCTTACAGTCTAATTGGTAGGTAGGGAGAACGTACAGAGACAGTAGGAGGGAGTTCTGGTAAGTACGTCTGCAGGGGGCCAAGCTTTATGTATCGTGTTTAGAATATCTACAGTGCTATTCATATGCTTCTTTAAGCAAGTGTGTCTTAAGGTGGGTCTTAAAGGTGGATAGAAAGGGTGCAAGTCGGGTACTGAGGGGAAGGGCATTCCAGAGGTGTGGGGCAGTCAGTGAAAAAGGTTTAAGGCGGGAGAGGGCTTTAGATACAAAGGGGGTAGAGAGAAGACATCCTTGAGAAGAACGCAAGAGTCTGGATGGTGCATAACGAGAAATTAGGACAGAGGTGTAAGGAGGGGCAGAAGAGTGTAAAGCTTTAAAAGTGAGGAGAAGAATGGAGTGTGAGATGCGGGATTTGATCGGAAGCCAGGAGAGGGATTTCATGAGGGGAGATGTTGAGACAGATCTCGGAAAGAGTAGAGTGATTCTGGCAGCAGCGTTTAGGATAGATTGTAGGGGAGACAGGTGAGAGGCAGGAAGGCCGGACCGCAGGAGGTTACAGTAATCAAGACGGGAGAGAATGAGGGCCTGAGTCAGAGTTTTAGCAGTCGAGCAACAGAGGAAAGGGCGTATCTTAGTTATATTGCGGAGGAAAAAGCAACAGGTTTTAGAAATGTTTTGAATGTGAGAAGAGAATGTGAGAGAGGAGTCGAGTGTGACCCCTAGGCAATGTGCTTGGGCTACTAGTTGAATGATCGTAGTTCCAACAGTAATGTGGAAGGAGGTAGTAGGGCCAGGTTTGGGAGGAAGTATAAGGAGCTCTGTTTTAGCCATGTTGAGTTTAAGGCGACGGAGGGCCAACTAGGATGATATCGCAGAGAGACATTCAGAAACTTTGGTTTGTACAGCAGGTGTAAGGTCGGGTGTTGAAAAGTGTATTTGTGTGTCGTCAGCATAGAGGTGATAATTAAACCCAAAAGATGTTAATAGGTCACCTAGAGAGAGTGTGTACAGAGAAAAGAGAAGAGGTCCCAGGACAGAGCCCTGGGGTACCCCCACAGAGAGATCAATAGAGGAGGAGGAGGTGTTAGCAGAAGAGACACTGAAGCTGACCTGGGTAGGATGGACAGTAAATTAACTTCTGAAGTGCCTTGATCAGCCAATATCCTTGCTTAGATGCATTAGACCAGGGGTGGGCATATCCAGTCCTCAAGGGCCACCAGCAGGTCAGGGTTTCAGGATACCCCTGCTTTCAGCATAGGTGGCTCAATCAGTGGCTCAGTCTTTGAATGTACCACCTGTGCTGAAGCAGAGATATCCTGAAACCCTACCATGTTGGTGGCCCTTGAGGACAAGAGTTGACCACTCCTGGGATAGTAGACAGTAAAGTCCACATGGCAGCATGTTCAAGCATTGACACGGCCATCATATTCTGGTACCTGGGATATTTAGGGGGCAAAAGTCTTCCAGAAGCAAAACCCGTGAAATAAATAGCACCATATTTATCACCGCAAGAAATCCAATCCAATGAAAGGTAAGGGAGGGAGCGGCTCACTGAGTAAAGACACTGACTGGCACTGAGTGTGAAACACGCGAACCTGGTTCAATTCCTGGTGTCAGCTCCTTGTGACCTTGGGCAAGTCACTTTATCTCCCTGTGCCTCAGGCACAAAAAACATAGATTGTAAGCTCCATGGGGCAGGAACTGTGTCTGCAAAATGTCTCTGTAAAGCGCTGTGTATAATTAGCAGCGCTATAAAAGAACATGCTATTATTATTAATAGTATTTTTCTAATAAAATCTGGTGCCATTCTTTTGCGCTGGTTTTGCAGCTGGGAGACTATACTAAATATCCCATTTATTCTCCAAATTTACCCCAGACACGGCTCAACACAACACTGAGCCATGTACACCAATTCCAGTGACTGGCCAAGTCCATATTTGGAATTATTATTATTAATGTTATGTATTAATATCTCCCAAATGCAACAAATAGCAGTGGGTTGATCAAAACATTAACTTCTATTACTGTATACGGTGTTTTCTGCTTTAATATGTTTCAAGCTGTCGACATGGGGTTTATTTACTAAAGTCGTACAAACTGGGGCAAAGTGTGTGCAAAAGACAGGCATCGGCTCTTTGAGGTCGCATGGCTTTCAATGAGATTCCTTTCCCTCGATGACTCGGGCTCTGTTTTTCTGCCCTATTTTACAGCCGGGAAACTGTTTGGTAAATAGATCTCTTTGTTACTTAAAGCTGCAGTTCAGCCTCCCTTTTTTTTTTTTTTTTAGTTTTTTTTTTAACTTCAATAGTTTCATGTGGGCAATCTCTACTTACCTAAAAAAAACTGCATAGCTGCCGGTCAATTCGTTCTCCGTCTATTGATCGGCAAAGTTTGGCGACATCTTTAAATATGGGGAATGTAAATCGTTGCTATAGGAACAAGCATGCTTGTTAAAATAGAATACAAGAAAATTGGTCTTTCAAAGTTGTTGTTTTTAAAACAGAAAATGCTAAAAGTATTTTTTCTTACTTCAGAACTGATTTATTAAAAAAAAACACACATGCAGGATATTGCCTGAACTGCAGCTTTAAAACCATTGGGTTTAAAGTTGGGATTCCAATGGAGTATGCGAAGATATCATCAACGTCTCCTAGCTGCAAACAGGGCAAGAGAATTACCTATTTTGAAAAGAAAGAACTCTAATTTCTTTCTATGAGAAATCCTATTATTGGATACATCTGGACTAGAGATTTGGCAAATTCATTTCCCGCATTTTCCTCCCAGAATCCGTTTCACCGTGGAAAATCCGCGACCGGACTTGGGTGGGGTTAATCCGATGGATTTGGAGAATCCAATCTGTGGATTCAGCAATCCGTTGGCGGATTCTTTAATAATAGATTGCTGAATCCGCGGACTGGGTTCTACAAATCCATCGGATTAACGCCGCCCAAATCCGTCGACGGGTCGCGGAATCCGCGCAGTGTTTGGTAATAACAATAAAAAAATCCACAAAACGCGAATCGCCCCTTTTTGAGATTGATCCGCTGAAATCCGCGGACCAGAGGAACTGGCCGATGTGGTGCTTAAGTGTGAGCTTAAAGAAGCATATGAATAGCACTGTGGATATTCTGGACACATGATACATAAGCTTGGCCCCCTGCAGACGCACTTACCAGAACTCCCTCCTACTGTCTCTGTACGTTCTCCCTACCTACCAATTAGACTGTAAGCTTCTCGGGGCAGGGACTCCTCTTCCTTAATGTTACTTTTATGTCTAAAGCACTAATTCCCATCACCTGTTATTTATATTATCTGTTATTTATTTGATTACCACGTGTATTACTACTATGAAGCGCTATGTACATTAATGGTGCTATATAAATAAAGACATACAATACAAGGTGAAAGGCTCAATGTGTCCAGATCCCCTCTTTCTCTGTGACCCCATGTCACCTAGAGTGGGACGGATATAATTAATGGACCATGTGCTTCTTTTGTCCCCTGTGACTGTGTTACACGGCAGTGGGAGGAACAGACTCCGTTTGACGAAGGTTTACAATAATGGCGCACGGGTTCGTCTGTCTCATGGTTTCACCCTACTGTTGGAGAACGTGGCATTGTGGGATACTGCATGCCCCTTTTATTATTTTCCCATTATTGGGGTAACAGATTCTAAGTAAAGGGAGATTTATATTATACGGGGAGATTTATATTATTCAGGGAGATTTATATTATTCAAGGAGATTTATATTATACGGGGAGATTTATATTATTCAGGGAGATTTATATTATACATGGGAGAAGGAGCGGCTCAGTGAGTAAAGACGCTGGCTCTGTAAACAACGATACTGCGTGTGATGCAGGGGAGCCTGGTTCAATTCCCGGTGTCAGCTCCTTGTGACCTTGGACAAGTCACTTTATCTCCCTGTGCCTCAGGCACCAGAAACATAGATTGTAAGCTCCACGGGGCAGGGACTGTGTCTGTAGAAATGCTGGGTGCCGTGCGCTATACTGTAATTGTGACGCGCTTTGCGTCCCATTGGGAGTAAAGCCCTATATGAAATGAACTAGTTATTGTTATCTTTATTAACCCTGCAGTGACTGCATGTGACCGAGGCTGTAAGTGCATCTCTTCATTTCACAGTTCATCAACGAAACACGTGTTGCCCATTGTCTGCTAACCAGGCCCCTGTGACCAGCTATTTACAAGCAGCTGCTTGGCAGGCCTTGTGTTGGAGGTTTAGCCGTTTAAACAGGTTCCCAAGCTCGGGGATTGTCACAACTTGTTATGGGGTCAAAGGTTAAACTTGATCATGTCGTATCTTATACGGGACGACAAGGTCACCACTCTACTGACACTAATTACTGACACTAACTGCAGTGCCAAACTTTCCTTGTATATGTAGAAAAGGAATACAAAACCCACATCAGATCTGTCACAGGCAGCAGAAGTGCAAGACCTACCTCCAAACACGTTACAGAGGAATAGAGAGGGTGGGCAGGGATAATAAGGAGAAGCAAAGAAGGGTGGGGGGGAGCCATGCTGGTCCTTCCTTCATGTAGTAACGAGGGAGAGGGAGGAGGTGGTATGTGTAACGCTGTGCTCACCACAAACAAGGCGGGACACCGGTACTGAGGTGGGAATGGGTATAACGCCGCCCATAGCCACAGGGGCACGTCTGGAGAGTGGATGGTCAGGGGGTCGGGATGGAAGAGGTTAGAGTAGTCTTGATACTTGCAGAGGTCAGAGGTAGCAGCCGGTAGAATGGTCGGAGTCCGAT
Organism: Ascaphus truei; assembly: GCA_036426205.1. Taxonomy (NCBI): domain Eukaryota; kingdom Metazoa; phylum Chordata; class Amphibia; order Anura; family Ascaphidae; genus Ascaphus; species Ascaphus truei. The sequence goes on from CM071572.1 coordinate 2,561,189, forward strand.
AGCCGTGGTCAGGTTTGGAGAGATGCGGAAGGTCAGAGGAAAGCCGGGATCGGTAAGCCAGAAGTGTGGAGTCCAAGGGTCAAGCCGGGTCGGTACACAGGAAATCAATCTGAAAGCAAAGCAGGACAAGGAACCAGGAAGTGGGAGAACAGCGCTAGCTGGAACTATGCTCAGCCAAAGTGCAAGTGGCACAGCATATACTGCTGCGGCACAGTTTATTCGAGCATTTGCCCGTTCTGTGCCGCAGCAGTAGCCTGGCGCGCGCCCGAGAGTGACGGGCGCGCGCCGAAGCAGCGGAAGAGCGCCCTCCGATCGGGGCGCTCTCCCTACCGCTGCCGGGTCCCCCGGAACCCCCTGCCGCTGTCCCGCGATCGCGGGACACCAGGGCTCCCTCGGGGAGCCCCTGGACGCGCGTGCAGGGGGCGCACGCTCCCGAAGACGCGTGACCGCGCGTCTATGACGCGCGGCACGCCGAGGGGCGGCCACTAGCAAGCCGGGAAATCTCCCGGCTTGCGGATCTGGCCGCAGTGTAATAAACTGTGTCGCCAGTGTATGGGAGAGCAGGACCAATGAGAGAGAGGGGAGGAGCAGAGGTGCATCCTCAGCGGAGGCAGGGATAGGTGGAGCGGCGCAGGAGACTGGTGGGCGTGATGAGGGTAGTTGACAGCAGCTGGAGAGCGGTGCACATGTGTCACGCATGCTGCGTGACGCTGAAGTGCGTCATAAGAGGAGGAAGGAGCCAGACTCCACAATGTCAACAACGCTCCTCCATGAGCGCGCGTGCGCTGTAGAGACAGCGGGGATGCGCGAGGCAGCACGTAAGGAGGGAGCGCGCCGGGGGGGAAACACTCCCCGAGTCCTTACAGTATGTTACAAGCTTTCCAACCAGAGGTACCAGAAGTTGGAAAGCTTGTAACATCTCAACTACATGTTGGTCCAATAAAAGGTATCATACCCCTCCTCCCTCTCCCTCCTTTGTTACTATAAGGAGTAGCCAGATGGAGGGTTTAGATCCAAACCACTGGAGACCAATGTGCATGTCCATAGATCGCACTGCTCACGTGATGTCAAGGGCACGACCCCCCCCCCCCGGCACGCCCTCGCCACGCCTCCCCCCCTCCCCATCGCACAACCCTGCAGGACACGGATCTCCTTGGGTACAGGCGCGCGTGACATCATGCGCTCGGTCGCGAGTGCGTGCGCGCCAACTATGGATCTGGCCTTAGAAACGGATAGAGGGCAGGACAGAAGCTGTGATAAAGGAGAGAGGGGCAGTGATAGAGGATATAGCAGAAGCAGCTTTTTGTGGAGAGGCAGTAGCAGGAGAGGTTAGGGAATGTGATGAGAGATTAGAAGACTATACAGGGAGTCTGTATAATAGGGGGGAGAGCAGTGATGTTACTAGGTCTTTCCGTGCCTCGGGTCACAAAGCCTGCTCCAGATGGCACCAGATTTTATGGTTGAATGGCTGCACAACTGATTCCTACCCCAACACAGCTGGCAGATAGGTCATATGACCGGCGTGCCGGTACCCCCAGGGTGAAGCAGTGACGCGGGCAGATAGCGTTCCTCTCTGGGGCCTGGTCACACAGCTCCCCTTCTCCTCTCTGGGCATCCGTACGTAGAGAGGAGAAGGTACTTCCATACGGAGTGAGGCAGCACCCCTGTCTCTCAGCCTGGTCCTCCGTCACTGTGACGCGCCCACGTGTTCATTCTGCACCTCCTGGGCATGCATAGCAATCTCACGGCCCCTTTCCTTTCCCAGCTATCTTCCACAGCTATCAGTCACTGCGCTCTCTGAACCTGCTATGGGCATGCCACACTGCTCCTCTCTCATCGTGCCATCTCCATATATCTCACCCCCCCACCCTCAACCCCTCCGATCATCCCTTCTGCGACACGCACAAGTACCTGTAATTCTGCTCCCATTTTATGATGTAACCTCATTTGAAATCATACACCGTGGGGATATTGCAGCGCTGATGTGTTCCTCCTGGGAAGCTTGTGCGAAAAGTTCATCTTCCTGCGTGCAAACGCCTTTGTGACATTTTCTACCAGAACCTTCTCGCAAAACCTTTCATCTTTATCAACACATACAACTTTCTTTTATTTGCGAAAGGTCTTAGATGCCGTTATCGTCTCGGAAATGAACATAGATTATTTTTGGCCAAACGTAAGGCCGGGGATACAGAGAGAGGGCGTGGGAGCAGGAGGGGGGCATTTAGGTAATAACCCTTCAATGTATTTCTTAAAATGTTGGTATCCAGTGAAAGGGGAATACCTCATTGGGTATTAACTGAAATATAAGTCCCTTCTGCCTCCATAATATATCTATCTATCTGGCACACCCCAGGAAGAAGATCCCTCAGTGGAATCGAAATGTCAGATTTTTGTGTCTGTTACAATACAATTCTTTGTACACTTGCCCCTGAGTGCTGCCTCTCTTTGCTGTTCTGCTGCCCCGCTGGATGGTAACGTACTCTTTGCATTATTTATGGGACTAGCACCAGGTTTATTTGGATTACAACATTGGAGTGCTTGCTGTTTTCCTTACCCTATCTATCTGTCTGTCTGTTTACATATACATATCCATGCACACTCCCAAATAGGTTCAATAAAGCCAGGAAAGGCAGAGACTATACAGAGACAGTTACTACAGCATGGCATGTGATGGTTACGTGTGAAGGTGAAAAGGCTCAATGTGTCGTACATCACCTCCTTATCTGTGACACCATATCACCTTAGTCCTGAAGACCACCCAAACAGGTCAGGTTTTAAGGATATCCCTGCTTCAGCACAGGTGGCTCAGTCAGTCCCTGCTTCAGCACCATTGCTCAATCAGCGGCTCCGTCTGATTAAGCCACCTGTGTTGAAGCTGCGATATCCTCAACACCTGACCTGTTGGGGGGGGTCTTGAGGACTGGAGTTGAGGGCCCCTGACCTAGAGTGGGACGGATATAATTAATGGCCCATATGCTCCTTCTGTCCCCCTGTTACTGTGTTACACGGCAGTGGGAGGAGAAGACTCCGTTTGCGGAAGGTTTACAAGAATGGCCCACGGGTTCGTCTGTTCCATGGTCTCACCCTACTGTTGGAGAACGTGGGATCACTGTGAAATGAACAGAGATCATTTTCTGCTAACAGTAAGGAAGGGGATACAGAGAGAGGAAGGGGACACAGAGAGAGGAAAAGGGTACCAGTAGGAGATAAAGGGGGACGACAGAGCAGAGGAAATGGGGAACACAGTGGTAGAGATGGCATATGGGACACAGAAGGGAATGGGTACACAAGAGAGGAGGGACACAGAGAGAAGGAAGGGGACACAAGAGTAGATACACAGAGAGGAAGAGGTACCGGAGGAAGGGGACACAGAGAGAGGAAGGGGACACAGAGAGAGGAAGGGACAGAGAGGAAGGGGACAAATAGAAAGACAATGGGGCAGACATAGAGAGAGGGACAGATAAAGGTGACCAGAGAGAGGAGGGGCACAGAGAAGAGGGAAAGAGAGGGAGGGACACAGAGAAGAAGGGATTCTACAGAGAGATGGAAGGGGACACAGAGAGAGGACAGCAGACGAGAGGAAGCGTGGACAACAGATGAGTGGCATCAGAGAGGGCATGGATACAGAGAGAGGCAGGGGATACAGAGAGAGGCAGGTTGATAACAGAGAGAGTGCAGGGGATTATACGGAGAGGCATGGGACACAGATGGAGAAGGGGAGAAAAAACGAGGGAGGCAAGGGGTACCAGAGAGAGGAAGGGACACATAGAGGAAGGGTGATCAGAGAGAGCAGGGGATATCATAATTGAGAGAGACGGGGTGATACAAAGATAGGGCATAGATACGAGATAGGGGTCAGGGTAGCAAGAGGAGGCAGTGTAGAGAGGTGTGCAGTTGGAGACACAGGAGAAGTTACAGGAGGATCATAGAGAGGGCAGGGAACACGCGCAGAGGCATGGGATATCAGAGATAGTGTCAGGACACATATGATGAGGTGCGAGACGCAGTTCTCACAGAATCAGTTTTACACAGAGAGTAGGCAGTGACACCTTAGTAGGATAGGCAGTGGATCACATAGAGGAGGAGGGGTACCTGCAGAGAGATGTCGCTGTTTACCCAGATTAGAGGAAGGGGATCTCGCATAAGATATGAAAGGGTGACTACAAGAGAGTAAAGGGGATACAGTAGAGGGAAGGGTATACAGTGTGTTGAGAGAATTAATGGGACCCAAGAGAGGAAGGGGTACATTAGTAGAGTGAAGGGGATTACAGTGAGAGGTTGAAGGTACCTAGACATAGAGGAAGGGGACCCAGTCTCAGCAGGAAGGGATCCATAGCGAGGTAGGTGACGTTGGCCTTGAGAGGAGGAAGGGGAACATTGAGAGTAAGGGAGCCAGAGAGAGGAGGGGATCAGTGAGAGGAACAGGGCCCATAGGAAGGATAGGGACCCAGAAGAGTGAAGGAGGACTCTCACCAAGAGGAGAAGTTGAGGACTGCCCGAGATAGGAAGGTGATCCCAGATAGAGGAAGTGGATGACGATTAGATGATAGTGTGGATCAGCAGAGAGAGGAAGGGTACAAGGGAATTTAAGAAGATGAGGGGTATCCCAATGCGGCGTCCATATTGCACTGACATTTAACCTTGCAAATATGTTAGGGAAATTGTCCTCTTTAATGCATTGTGTCCACCATCCTTCCCACACACATCAGGGAAGGAGGAGGAGGACATTTAGGGAAGAGAGGGTACGATGGTGTAAAAGAGAAAGGAAAGAAGAGGAAAGATAAATAGATAGATAAAGGGACATATGGTGGAAGGAAAATCGAAACAGACAGTGAAGGAAAAATACAATTTTGGGGATATATATGAAGGTGACACAATATAATAATAATAATAATAATACGTTCTTGTATAGCGCTGCTAGTTTTACGTAGCGCTTTACAGCGACATTTTGCAGACAGGTCCCTGCCCCGTGGAGCTTACAATCTATGTTTTTGGTGCCTGAGGCACAGGGAGATAAAATGACTTGCCCAAGGTCACAAGGAGCTGACACCGGGAATTTAACCAGGCTCCCCTGCTTCAAACTCTCAGTGCCAGTCAGTGTCTTTACTCGCTGAGCCACTCCCTCTCCTCAATACGGCGAAATACTATTTTCTTGTTGCTACAGATGTAGTTAGACTGTTTTCGGTTCTGTGACACGGTGGGAGATTCAACCACGTGAACAACCTGTCAAACGTGGCTCGTCCGCAGAATTAATTGTGGGGTTATTTATCCTGTTGCAATTCAGTGTATGCCCGGCAGATGGCGCACTGAATACCTTTACCCACGCCCGCGCATGCGCTGTCCTGTATTATTCATTCATTGCATACGGCAGGTGGCGCACTGAATACCTTTACCCACGCCCGCGCATGCGCTGTCCTGTATGATTCATTCATTGCATACAGCAGATGGCGCACTGAATACAATACCTGTACCCACGGCCCCCTAGACATTCATATAAGCGATTGCATAGACACATAATATTTAACCTGGACGGTCCACTGCGTCTATATTCATTATCATTGTCATACAGCAAATGGCAGCACTGAATATCTTTACCCACGCCCGCCGCGCATGCGCCGTCCTGTATGATTCATTCATTGCATACAGCAGATGGCGCACTGAATACAATACCTGTACCCACGCCCGCGCATGCGCCGTCTTGTATGATTCATTCATTGCATACGCAGATGGCGCACTGAATATCTTACCACGCCCCTCGCTCATGACACCCGTCCTTGATTCATTTCATTGCATACAGCAGATGGCGCACTGAATACAATACCTGTACCCACGCCCGCGCATGCGCCGTCTTGTATGATTCATTCATTGCATACTGCAGATGGCGCGCTGAATATCTTTACCCACGCCTGCGCATGCGCCGTCCTGTATGATTCATTCATTGCATACAGCAGATGGCGCACTGAATACTTACCCACCAGCCGCCCGCCCTATAATCATCATAGTGACGGAATCTGGCGCTGTCCTGGCATGATTCATTCATTGCATGAGCAGAGGCGTCGCTGAATAACAATACCTTTACGCCAACACCGCCACGCAGCGCACGGCTTGTATGATTCAGATACTATTTTCATACAGCAGTCGACACTGAAATCTTTAACCCTGCGCCCGACTGCTATGCGCCGTCTTGTAATCATTCATTTACATTTTCATACAGCAGATTGCAGTCACCTGAATATCCCTTTACCCACGCTCGCCAATTGAGTAGCTCTTTTCCTCGTATTGTGTCATGTATCGTCCTTGGATACGCTAATAGGCGGTCATGCTATACAACTACCCTTTCGCCGGCCATTGTCCCTTGGCTCCACACTAAGAAGATAAAGTGTCTTCGCTGGTAACTTTGCTCTGGTGTCTTGCTCCTGTTCGCGCCGTCTGTGGTATGATTCTTCATTTCATTTCATAAGGGACAGATGGCGTCACTGAAATAAATACCTTTACCCACAGCTCTGCGGCAGTCCGCTTCCGTCCTGTATGTTCAATTCATTGCAGACGGCTGGTGTCGGCACTGATACAATACGCTTTACCTCAACTGCCTTCGCATGCGTCCGTCCTGAATATTCAATTCATTGCATAATATAATACTGTTGTGTCGTCAACTGAATACAAACCTTTAGCGGCCCCCCACGCCTGCGCATGCGGCCGTCCTGAATGATTCATTCATTGCATACGGTTGTGTCGCACTGAATACGATACCTTTACCCATGCCATGTTGCACCTGCCAAAAACTTCACACGTCTTTCTATACAAGATACAATGTAACAGAACAGAAAGAAATGTCTGATTTGAAGACATACTGTAGTTTTTTTTGTTCAATCTGACCTTGTACTGTATAAAAATCAAAATAAGGTAAAGTTTTTCTCGAAGCGTTTTTCAGACGGCAGCGAAACACAGCGAGAAATCACTTCTTATATCACCGTGCAGCTATGTTTCGCTGATATATTTTGCCATTCAAAAAAGTTCTGATAAGAGGGTAAACCTCTGTGAGATCTATCAGTGTATCAGTGGCAAGTATCCTTCCTACGAAGCAGCACAGAAGGGTGGGAGGACCGTATTGGACACGCGTTAAGCATTCACGAACGCTTCGTTAGGACATCGCGAGCCGGCCTGACAGGCGAGTTCTGGGCATTACGCGCTTCTTGGACGGATATCTTTCCGCTCGGCAATTTCAGGCGGCGAAAGCGATTGAATAGGCCTTTCCGATCCTCTCCCGCCTATCTGCCCCATCCGAGTACGTACTGCCCCAGCATAAGTACGAGTATTGCCCGACCAACTCCAATTTATACTGTTTTGATGGGAATAAGTGGTGGGTTACATTGCATTTAGAATAAAGACACACTAGCGCCGCCTACCATTACTGCCGAGTATTACGCCCGCCGCGGGGCCACACCATGCAAATAAATGCCGTGGATTTACCTTGATTTTGTGTGGCACTGAAAACAGTAAGTCTGGCTACACCTGCCTGCGCGCTAGCATTAAATGTACGAAACGTGCTATTTGTATTTTTTTTACATCTTCTGCGGGTCTCTTGGGCACCGACATCAACCTTACATCTTGAAGATTTAATTCTCCCCCCAAATAAAATGTACAGAAGTAAAGTGACACCCCGCGATAGTATGCCTCCCGCAGCCACTGACTGCTCCCGTAACCTCTAGACGAGTCGGCACGTAGCACCTTGAAATATTCCCAGGAACGCATCATGAGATGAACTCTCTGGAGTTAGATACAGATTGCGATGTGCTCGCCGCGGAATGAAAGAGGCCCACTCCATGTTCAGAAAGAGAGACCGGGGGATGAGGTTGGAGGTGTAAAGTATAGCATCTGGAAGCCAGCCAGCAACATGAGATTGCTGTGTTTCGCTTCCATGCAGCTACATGGAGACGTTTGCTTGCTAATACATTTTTGGAATTGACTAATAAACTCCAGAGGACAGTAACAAGCGTTTGAGTGCATTGTGGGATGCATTCATAATGACTGTGGTTTGTTACATTAGTATCTCATGATATCTCCAGTGTCCGGGGGTGCCTGCTGATGATGTATGGAGAGATGCCAGGTCCATCACACAAACAACCGCAGGTTCATAATGTGGGGGGGAAGCGGGGGTTCAATGTGCAACCAAAATACTCCCACGTCCACTCTGAGTGTACAAGTAGATTTAATAATAAAGTGCCGTGCCTTTAAAACTCACTGGTCACAGTTCCATTTATCTTTATCACCGCAGTGTATCCAAGTACCATCCGGTGGTCATAATATGATAACCCTATGGGGCTCTATATCAAGCATCATAAATGGCTGTTTCGCAGTTGATGCTAAGAGCCTTACATTCATGCCTCGTCTCTTAGCAGCGACTGTTTGACAGGGCTCTGTGTAAACGGGACTCCGTAACCAAGTGCAAGAGCGCCGAGCGCTGAAGTTAATACGCAAGGCACATGTTTTCTTTAACTTCTGCGAAAATGACATCACCTATTTTTTTCCCTTCACCGTCTGAATCCACCAGGACGTGTGGTGCGGTGGTTAGACTGATGACTCTGTGTGTACACAAGGTCACAGGATTGATTGCTGCTCAGTCAATGCCTTGGTATGATCTGGGGAAGATAAGGTCAGCCTTAGTTAAGGTATAGCTTGAAAGTCATTTGTGATTAAATGTGCATAGCCTGTTTGGGGGAATATGTTTAACATCCCAGGAAAATGGAGATGCAGAACACGTAGCACTGAGAATGTCTACACATCGCCAGCATCCCAAAGCACACTCGCTTTACAGAGGATAATACTTATAGTACCACAATCTGAAGGCTGTGTACTGCATATCTCTCCACTGCTTATAGTGTGTGGATTCCACCCCCCCCCCCGAACTGCCTCTAAGATCCCAAGAGCGTCGTACGGGGTGCAGGGTGTATAAGGAATAAGACAGGACGGGGTGCAGACAGGACTGGGTGCAGGGTTTATAAGGAATAAGACAGGACGGGGTGCAGGGTGTGTAAGGAATAAGACAGGACGGGGTGCAGGGTGTATAAGGAATAAGACAGGACGGGGTGCAGGGTGTATAAGGAATGAGACAGGACGGGGTGCAGGGTGTATAAGGAATGAAACAGGACAGGGTGCAGGGTGTAAAAGGAATAAGACAGGACAGGGTGCAGGGTGTATAAGGAATAAGACAGGACACTGACTATACTCATCCTTGTATATACAGAATAAGCTCTTCTTTACCTGACATATATTTTCTCTCTGTCCCTGTTACATCACTTTCTTTGCCTCTGCTGCCCTCCCCTTTCCCTGCTGCTCCTCTGATCCCCCCTTCTCCCGACTCGCCTGCCTCCTCCACCTCTCTCATCTGCTCTGTAATGAAATCCCCATTTCCCAGCTTCATTTGCATCAGTCAGTTAGAAAACAAATCCTGCGCTTCTGAAAGTTTGGGGCTCGGGGGAGCAGAACGCGCATTCTCTCGCTCTGACAGGCGCCTGACGCGACCTTCCAGGGGTCATTAATCACCACACCTGACGTTGTGCAATCGCAGAACGGGCGCGCTTATTAAGCACCCCCTTTTCTGCTCTGCAGACCCCTCAGGAAGCACAAGGGTTAAGGAGTTTGATAACATTGCTACAGATGTAGCTGGACGTAGGCCTTGTGCGTGGGCACCCGACAGAGCGCGTGGCGCACGCCTGCGGCAGAGGTGATCCGTGGCCACAGGGATCCGGAGGAGACGCGATGGGGAGGCGTCCAGGATCAGCGGTGATTGACGGTTCGGAGGCGGGCCTGCGACGTGAGCGGCTCGCCCTCATTGGCTGAACCGCGCACGTGACCCGTGAGATTCGGCCGCGCCGACGCTCACATGTGCACGCTCTATGGCCGTGCTCATTGCCTTACTGGCTTTTGTTTGCGGCGCACGTCGGCGTGCTGACTATGGACGCGGTTTTACTGTCTCCGGTGACGCGGAAGTGAAACGGCGTGCTGCCGGAGACTGTGTCTGCTGCGTTTTGTGCTGCGGGATTCCCCCCCCCCCCCCCCCGCCGCGATAATCCTCTGGCACCGTGACCACGGCGGCTCCCTTACCACGGCGGCTCTGTGGCCGCGACGGTTCTGTGGCCACAGCGGTTCTGTGGACGCGGCGGTTCTGTGACCACGGCAGTTCTGTGGACGTGGCGGTTCTGTGGCCATGGTGGTTCTGTGGACGTGGCTCTGCTCTGTGGCCATGACTGTTCTGTGGACGTAGCGGTTCTGTGACCATGGCGGTTCTTTGGCCACTGCTGTTCTGTGACCACGGCGGTTCTGTGGACGTGGCTGTTCTGTGGCCCCGGCGGTTCTGTGGCGTTAGTTTAGCTAAGTGTATGTAAAACCCTGTTTTCAGATTAAAACCCTTTTAATAAAAACCCTCCATTATACAAAGTGCTGCACAGATTAACCCAGCTGGTGCTGGAGAAATATGCCCTCCGTGGTGCTGAAGGGATAAAGCTTACCTGACGTGTCATACATATTGTAATGATGTCATCGCAGAGACGTGGAGGAAAGAGAAATTGGAGGAACAAAGTTTTTTGACAAGTCGCTTTTTAAGGGGGGGAGAAAACTAGTTGTTTGGATAAATAAAAAGACACGGTCTTCCATCCACCTGTATTTGTGGAAAATACCTATTTTATTGACGTGAGCTCAGTGGGACTGCCCCTAGAACTGGTTAGAAGTCGGGCAGTAATTCTCTCGGGGGCCCTAAGCAGGAAGATCTGGGGAGACCGTCCCTCACCCTTCACAGCACTCGCCTTTTTTAAACCTGTCTCTACGTATGAAGTGAATTATTAGGTAACAAGTGGTGCGAGTTGTTAAAAGTATCCGTGTTCCTCCCTTAATAACAGAATGGTCACTACACACCGCCCCGCAGCTACGAGGTCTGAGGCCGGGCATATAGTGCGTGCTACGGCGACGTTGCGCACCGCCGTAGCGAGTACATGCACTCCGCCGTGGGCGCCAATAGTGGGCGCGACCAAGGCGCCGGAAGTCAGGGGATTTTGACTTAAACAGCGATCTCCGCGCGACGTCAGCGGCACGTGAGCGGTTCAGCCAATGAGGGCGAACCGCTCACGGCCACGCCTCCGCCACGCCCCGGTCGCGATCTCTGGTCTCCTGCACCAGAGTGCAGGAATCGCTCTAGGGGCGGCTGACGTCACGCGGTCGCGTCGCCATAGCCACTAGGCCTAAGGCTGGCTTATGGTACTGGTTACAGCGACGTTGCGCAGCGCCGTAGCAAGAACATGCAGTCCGTTGCGGGTACCCATACTGGGCGCGAGCGCGACGGCGCTGCAGAGCAACGGAGCAGTCGCGATCGCCGCTAGTCAAAGGATTTTAACTTTTTCCGGCGATCTCCGCGTGACGTCAGCGGCACGTGAGCGGTTTAGCCAATGAGGGCGAACCGCTCACGGCCACGCCTCCGCCATGTCCCCCGGTCGCCCTCTGGTCTCATGCACCAGAGTGCAGGAATCGCTATTGCGACGGCTGACATCACGCGGTCGCGTCGCCCTTAGTATAAGCGTATAAGGTCCCAATCAGCAGCGATAGAAGGTTCTGCACCAAAGACCAATTGCACTTGCATGGAGTAATAATGTCAGGATAACTAGTGGCCCCAAGCAGTGGCTCAGTTTCCCCCGGTGACCTGGTGCCACGTAATGGTTAGAAACACCAGCGATGCCAACAACTGGAGCAATCCTACCCGAATTAGCACATGGTGAAGTTAGCCTGTCCTGTTTCACAACCAGCTGCCCCTGTCAGTGACCTTGGAGCCACGGGATGACCTTGACACCAGCACCTCCCTCACTTCCTCGCTCAGATCTCCGTTGTGTTGAAAGCTTTGCATCTCTAGGCAAATGCTACTACAGTCAATAAAAGCTGCAGCCCTCCCCCCAAAAGCTCCGCAGAAAACCGCAGGTAATCAAATTGCTCATCACATACTGCATTTGTAAAACCCTTCCGTTTTGTTCTAATGGGTTTAGGGACTATTTCTAAAAGTCTCTTATTACCATAATTGTTCAAAACTAATGTAAAAACAGCATTGGATTTCCCGTGGAAAAGAAATATCTAACTGTATTAATAGAATGTGTGTTGTTGATTAATCTGGTGCTGTTTTGTGGAGACAGCAGATTACCATAATAACCTTGGTATAGGGAAGTCAGTGTACAATACATAGGACTGGATATGGTATAATAACAGAGCCAATCACTGCTTAACCCCAATGCTGTGTATTAGTATTATTTTGCATTGGGGAAATAAAACAATTGAATATACATGCTCTCTTGGTTACCAGAAGAGACTTTATTTAAGGTTACAAAGATATGGATGTTTAACCCAGATGTTGTAATACTCAAGTCCATCAATGAGCTGTTCACTTGTAGCAAACCCTCACATGTATTTACCGCGGACTCCAATACACTGATAGGTGCCCTGTAGATTGCTAACCCAACTCCTGCTGTGCCTGTTGATATTGCAGATATGTCTGACATGTTAAAGGCTTCTTGTAATGACAGTATTTAAGTGGTGAAAGGGTTAAGACCGTCTCCACTTCTGATTTATGTGTCCGTCTCTCGGTAATCATAACTACATTATGATCTCTCTACGGGCGGTTTCCCAGATCAATCTTGACATGTTGAGACTATGATGTCTTATCAGGGGAGTGTTATTATAAAAGGGATTCCTCCCGGAGGAAAAGACTCGTAGGGAAGACGAGGAAACGCGCTCTTTAAACAGGGTGCTTATGTCATGGTGTTTTCTTCTCAATAGGAGTAGCACATGGAAGTGGAGGAGGGATTCCTATCAAGGGGAATTTCCTTCTGTAAATTGGGGTACGCTGGATGTGTGAGAGGTTGTTCTTATTAGCAGGGAGATTGGGGTTGTCTGGTGGGGAAGGGTAAAATGGAGAGGATGTTTTAAGTGGCATAATCTTTTTAACAGTATTACCCTACAACAGGGGCATAATGGGGCTCTATCCCATAACAGGGGCATACATGAGGCTCTATCCCATAACAGGGGCATACACGAGGCTCTATCCCATAAAGGGCATACATGAGGCTCTAACAACATGTGCATGCTTGGACTTTGGGGAGACTTTCTTATCACAGGGGCATGTTTAGGCTTTGATAAGATGACCTTATGTAGACAGAGGGATGTTGATGATCATATACCTCTTATAACAGGGGCTAGTTAGCGCTGTTGGGACAGGAGGAGGGGGTGATGTACTGGGGTAGAACTGTGGGGATGTAAGTCTATAACGGTGACATGTTGGGACTGTGGGAGATGTTAGGACAAGGACATGTTGGCACTGTGGGGGTATTGTACAGTATGTTATGAGAGTGGTCTATTAGGGCTGTGGAAAGATATTATTATTATTATTAGCAGCAACGTCCTGACTTTCTCTATTCTGCTTTCCAGTTGCTTCATCGATGACCAAGTGACACGAGTGGCCTGGCTGAACCGCTCCAACATCCTGTACGCCGGGAATGACAAGTGGTCCATTGACCCCCGTGTCCAGCTGCTGACCAACACCGAGTCTGAGTTTAGCATTGTCATCACCCAGGTGGACATGTTCGACGAGGGACTCTACACCTGCTCTTTCCAGACCCAGGACAAGCCCCACACCTCCCAGGTCTATCTCATTGTACAGGGTAAGATGCTAATACTGCTCTGAGACCTTTCCGCACCTCCTAATGCAGGCGGGTGCACTGACTCTTCCCACTTAATATTACTATCCGTTACTCGTGTGTGGTGATCGGACGGCCTCTTGAACCCCATCAGCTCCAGAGAGCACTGTAATGCATTGATCTGCATTGATGGATGGAGGCCCATTAGCACAGGCGAGCACACAGGAAAGTGGATGGCTTGGAATGGAATATATATTATAGGACTGCCTATAGGATAATGTTTCCTTCTCAAATGAAAATGTGATGTATATTATTTATATTCTCTTTCACGTCCCAAGGGTGTCTCAACTACATATACTTAATATATTTGGAAAGGGTTAGACATGGGGTGGCCAAGTCCAGTCCTCAAGGGCCACCAACAGGTCAGTTTTTAAGGATATCTCTGCTTCAGCACAGGTAGCGCATTCAGTCATTGACCGAGCCACTGATTGAGCTACCTGTGCTGAAGCAGGGATGTCCTGAAAACCTGACCTGCTGGTGGCTCTTGAGGATGGAGTTGGCCGCCCCTGAGTTAGATGTTGTTATTTTTGAAGGACTCGTACTGTTTGCGGTTCTCTCTTTCCAGTTGGAAGATGACTCATAGTGAATATAGCATCCAATGATGATGTAAAATGTGTAATCATGGGCTGTTACTTTAAGTTATCATCAAAGATTCCTTGAATTGGTAGTTCAGTCTATTAAGTAGCAAGTGAATTACAAGATATGCCCCAAGTGTACACCAAGGGGATAGTGTCTCACTTACTGTGGATAGTAATATAGAAGGCTTGTTTACTTCTCATACTACAGTATTATATTTATGGTGCTGCTACAAACCCAAGGATATAAGCTGCTCTTCTGTACTGCATTGCATATCGTGCCACTGAAATTCACTGCACTGCTGCAATACGCTCTGTACTGCAGCAATACGCTATGTACTGCAGCAATACGCACTGCCGCAATACACACTGTACTGCTGCAATACGCTCTGTACTTCAGCAATACGTTCTGTACTTCAGCAATACGCACTGTACTGCAGCAATACGCACTGTACTGCTGCAATACGCACTGCTGCAATACACACTGTACTGCTGCAATACGCACTGTACTTCAGCAATACGCTCTGTACTTCAGCAATACGCTCTGTACTGCAGCAATACGCTCTGTACTGCAGCAATACGCACTGCTGCAGCTCGCATTACTGCAGCAATTACGCACTGTACTGCAGCAATACGCACTTGTGCTGCAGCAATACGCACTGTCCTGCTGCAATACGCACTGTCCTGCTGCAATACGCACTGTACTGCTGCAATACGCACTGTGACTGCAGCAATACGCACTGTACTGCAGCAATACGCTCTTGCACTGCTCCAATACGCACTGCACTGCAGCAATACGCACTGTACTGGCTGCAATACCACTGCACAATATGCTGTAACTGCCGCATAAGAACTTCACTGCGTAATGCACACTGTACTGTAGCAATACACAATGTACTGCAGCAATATGCACTGCACAGCAGCAATACGCACTGTACTGCAGCAATACGCACTGTACTGCAGTAATGCTCACTGTACTGCAGCAACACACACTGCTGCAATACTCACCATACTTCTGCAATTCGTACTATACGGCAGCAATAAGCACTGCACTGCAGCAATACGCACTGTACTGCTGCAATACACACTGTACTGCAGTAATACGCACTGTACTGCTGCAATACGCACTGTACTGCTCGCAATACGCTCTGTACTGCAACAATATGCACTGTACTGCTGCAATACGCACTGTACTGCTGTTCCAATACGCACTGCAGTAATACGCCTGTTACTGCTGCAATCGCACTATGATGCAGCAATACGCTGTACTGCTGCAATACGCATGTACTTCTGATACGCACTGCACAATATGCTATACTGCAGCAATAAGCACTTCACTGTAGTAAGCGCAATGTACTGCAGCAATACACAATGTACTGCAGCAATGCACACTGTACTGCAGCATAAGCACTTCACTGCAGTAAGTGCACTGTACTGTAGCAATACACAATGCACTGCAGCAATACGGACCGTACTGCAGCAATACGCACTGCACTGCAGTATGCTCACTGTACTGCAGCAATATGCACTGTACTGCTGCAATACGCACTATACTTCGCAATACGCACTATACTGCAGAATACCACACTGCACTGCAGCAATACGCACTGCACTGCAGTAATGCGCACTGATCTGCAGCAATACACAATGCTGCAATACGCACTACACTAAGCAATAGCATGCAGTAATGCACACTGTACTGCAGCAATACACACTGCTGCAATATGCACTGTACAGCAGATATGCACTGTACTGCAGCAATACGCAATGTACTGCAGCAATACGCACTGCAGAAATACGCACGTAATGTGCAATACGCTCTGTACTGCAGCAATACCACTGCACTGCAGCAATACGCACCGTACTGCAGCAATACGCACAGCAGTAATGCTCACTGTACGCAGAATATGCACTGTACTGCAGCAATACACACTGCTGCATAACACACTATACTTCTGCAATACGCAATGCACTGCAGCAATACGCAATGCACTGTGGCAGTAATGCGCACTGTACCTGCAGCAATACGCACTGATTGCAGCAATATGCACTGCAGTAATGTGCACTGTACGACAGCAATACGCACTGTACTGCAGCAATACACACTGCTGCAATAGCACATACTGCAGCATGACACTGCAGTAATGCTGTACTGCAGCAATACGCACTGTACTGCAGCAATACACACTGCTGCAATACGCACTGTACTGCAGAAATGCGTATTGTACTGCATCAATACGCGCTGCACTGCAGCAATATGCACTGCACTGCAGCAATATGCACTGCACTGCAACAATATGCACTGCACTGCAGCAATACGCACTGCACTGCAGCAATATACGCTGTAGTGCAGCAATACACGCTGTACTGCAGCAATATGCACTGCACTGCAGCAATACGCACTGTACTGCAGCAATGTGCACTGTACTGCAAATATACGCACTGTACTGCAGATATACACTCTACTGCAGCAATACACACTGCACTGCAGCAATACGCTCTGTACTGCAGAAATACGCTCTGTACTGCAGCAATGCGCTCTGTACTGCAGCAATGCGCTCTGTACTGCAGCAATGCGCTCTGTACTGCAGCAATACACACTGCACTGCAGCAATACGCTCTGCACTGCAGCAATACGCTCTGTACTGCAGCAATGCGCTCTGTACTGCAGCAATGCGCTCTGTACTGCAGCAATACGCACTGCACTGCAGAAATACACTGTACTGCAGAAATACACTGTACTGCTGCAATACGCACTGCACAATATGCTGTACTGCAGCAATAAGCACTGCACTGTAGTAATGTGCACTGTACTTTAGCAATGCACAATGTACTGCAGCAATATGCACTGCTCTGCAGTAATGCGCACTGTACTGCAGCAATACACACTGCTGCAATATGCACTATACTTCTGCAATACGCACTATACTGCAGCAATACGCACTACACTGCAGTAATGCGCACTGTACTGCAGCAGTACACCCTGTACTGCAGCAATACACCATGTACTGCAGCAATGCACTCTGTACTGCAGCAATGCACGCTGTACTGCAGCAATGCACGCTGTACTGCAGCAATGCACGCTGTACTGCATCAATATGCACTGCAATGCAGCAATACGCACTGCACAAATGCTGTGCTGCAGCAATACGTGCTGTAGGGCAGCAATATGCTCTTTACTGCAGCAATACGCATTGTACTGCAGCAATACGCACCGTACTGCAGCAATACGCACTGCACTGCAGTAATGCTCACTGTACTGCAGCATATGACACTGTACTGCTCAATACGCACTATACTTCTGCAATACGCCACTATACTGCGGCATACGCACTGCACTGCAGTAATGCGCACTGTACTGCAGCAAATACACAATTCTGCAATACCACTACACTGAGCAATATGCACTGCAGATGAACGTACTGCATGATGCAATACACACTGCTGCAATATGCAATCTGTACAGCAGCAACTACCCGCCACGTACTGCAGTCAATACGCACTGAACGCAGCAATACGCACAGACATAATGCCTAACTGCTATGCAGCAATATGCACTTGTACTGCAGCAGACAACTGCTGCAATACACCACTATAATTCTGCAATACGCACTGCACTGCAGCAATACACACTGCACTAATGCGCACTGTACTGCAGCAATACGCACTATACTGCAGCAATATGCACTGCAGTAATGTGCACTGTACTGCAGCAATACGCACTGTACTGCAGCAATACACACTGCTGCAATACGCACTATACTGCAGCAATATGCACTGCAGTAATGTGCACTGTACTGCAGCAATACGCACTGTACTGCAGCAATACGCACTGTGCTGCAGCAATACGCACTGTGCTGCAGAATACGCACTGTACTCAGCAATACGCTGTACTGCAGCAATACGCACTGTACTGCCAGCAATACGCTCGTACTGCAGCAATACGCACTGTACTGCAGCATACGCACTGTACTGCAGCAATACGCACTGTACTGCAGCAATACGGGCTGTACAGCGTACCGCTCAGCAATACGTGCGTACTGCAGCAATACGCTCTGTACTGCAGAATACGCCTTACTGACGCAATACGCACTGTACTGCAGCAATACGCACTGTACTGCAGCAATAACGCACTGTTACTGCAGCAATACGCACTGTACTGCAGCAATACGCTCTGTACTGCAGCAATACGCACTGTACTGCAGCAATACGATCGGACTGCGCAAGACGCATATGTCTAAGCACTGTCTGCTGCAATACGCATTGTGCTGCAGCAATACACAATGTACATCTGCAATAGCATTGTAATGCTGTATACACAGTGTACTATTGCAATATACAGTGTACTCTTGCAATACACACTGCAATATGAATATGCATTGTACTGCTGCAGCACCACACTACAGTATACGCGCAATACACCTTGTGCACCGTACGATGTGAGGGATACAGGTGTGTCCGTGTACTGCTGCACTGCACATGCAAAACCCAAAAGTACTCATTTACCAAGGAAATTATATAGCATTTTAATAGATGCTTAATGAATAACATTAAGCTTGTGCTTATAAATAGGTGTCAATCACCTACATTTAGGGCCATGTTACTTAATGGTACTAAGCCAAAAGGCACCGGACTTTTCATATTAATAGTCAGTAGGTGCCTTATAGATTAGCGATTTAAAACCCTGGCCCTATCTTCTGCTGCTGACATGCCACTGAGGCCCGGGAACAGGGAGCAGTCACATTAAGATGACACCATAGACAAGTGAATTAATATGCCCCTCCCTCCTCTATCACTTGTGCTGCAGTGACACGTGCAAATTAGACGTACTGTCGCCAATTGCACGCAGCTATTAATGCGGCCGCTTTATAATGGCCCTCATTGTGCGTACGGGGGGGCCCATCTGGGTTTGTGGGAGAGGAACTGTCAGTCAGTGCGCTCCCAGCCCCTCCCTCTCTCTTACAATCAGCGGATTGTGGAGCTCTGAAAGTCGGTATGTGGGTGGGGGATAATTACAGTTGACGGTGTTTTCTGGAACGAAGACACAAGTCTGTGCGAAAGGCCCAATTCAGCAGAAAGTAACAAAGCCAGGGGGGGGGGGGGGGAAAGAGCTGGAACAAACACTGAACTTTAAGCACGTCAGGGTTTTGTGCGCGACGGCAGAGCAAACCGCACGGCGAGGAAAACCGTTCCATGCCCAGTGCAGCGTATCAGGTAAAGCGAGTACCCCTCCATATCAGGCCTTCATTCAATAGGCCCGGGTTAACGATAACCCCTATCAGACGGATAACTTCAGCCCACCGCAGAGTCAGTTTTAAGTAGTGGGTAGTCAATGACTAGCCACTGAGTGACCGCCTTGTAAGCAGGATCTTAAACCATGACTTTGGTGGCCGTACGTACTGGTGGGCCGTTCTAATATATATACATGGTGATTTTTTATGTAAAACGAGGCGCAAGTCGCCGGCTCCCACGGGGATGTACATGTGCGTAGGTTATTGCGTCCTCTTTCAATAAAATCAGATGGTTTGGTAATATATCAGTCCTCGCAACTCCCGTCTAGGGGCCCCATGAACTTCAGGTTTGGTATACCGACCATCCTCCCCGTTCTTTAGTACAATGGGCCATTTCCTCCCTGGTTTGACACTATCGGAGAATTAAACCGGGCAATGTTATTTTAGGCTTTTCTGTGGTGTGACTTGGTAAATCAGGACTCGGTCTTGCAGCGGATAGAGGCACGGCTGCAGATGCTGGTTGGAGGCGTGGAGTATACTCTGACGATCTCACATGAGGGGGGTGGTGTGGGTGATATGCAACGCTTGCAGGTCTCCAGCTTAAAAGCCATCATTTGTGCTGTTCTGTGACAGAGAATATTTTGTGGCGGAACCGCAGGTGTTTAGCAGCGTGGGGCGAATGCTTTGCCTTTCTAGCGGGAAGTGAGTGATTTGGAGAATATATGGCTCCGGCCATTCTGAGTGGAAGTGGGTTGGGTATTACATACATGTGAAATGAAGGTCGAGCAATCGCTTATCTCGGGGGTTCATGGGCAGGTGTATTTCCTTCCACCAAGGGTTCCGTCCCGTGCAACGAGTTGGCGGAGAGAAAATCAGCTGGACTGATGTACAAAAAGGCAAAGCGGCAAAGGAGATGGGGGATCAATGCGCAGTGTAAGGGGCACAGCGGCGGGTGTTGTTAATCACGGACCGTTCGCAGGCCATTTAGTGATTTGTCCTGGGTAGGACCGGGTCAGGGCTATCACTGGAGTTATGCTATTATTTTCTAAGGGAGCTCAACTCCAGTCCTTACGCACTCCAACAGTTCAGGTTTTCGGGATATTCTGCTTCAGCACCGGTGGTCACATCCAGTCCCTGATTCAGCACAGGTGGCCTAATCAGTCTCTGCTTAGCACGGGTGGCTCAATCAGTACCTGCTTGAGCCACAGGTGCTCAATCAGTCCACGCTGCAGCACAGATGGCTTCAGTCAGTCCCAGCTTCAGCCACAGGTGTCAATAGTCCTGCTTTCAGCACAGGAACCAATCAGTGCCAGCTGCAGCACAGGTGGCTCAATCAGTCCCTGCTCAGCACACGTGATGACTCAATCAGTCCCTGCTTCGACACAGGTAACTCAATCAGTGCCAGCTGCAGCACGGGTGGCTCAATCAGTCCCTGCTTCAGCAGAGGTGGCTCATCAGAGGCTTAGTCTTGACTGAGCCTCTGATTAAGCCACCTCGCTGAAGCTGGGGTATCCTGACCTGTTGGTGGGGGGGGGGGGGGGGAAGGGGAACGAGGGCTGGAGTGAGCCCCCCTGTCTTGGGTTTACATGGGGAAAAACCCCCCCCAATCATTCAACAAGAACACTAGCATTTGTTTAGGGAAATGTCTGTTAAATAAGGATTGCGTGTGATTGCTGAGCAGACTAATGTCCTTGTAATATTGTTTTTAAAGCTGTTATTCAACCCAAGTCACTGGTAAAACTGGTAATGTTGGAGTGGGGGAGGATTATAGGCCCAGAGCACGGTAATACCTCCAATGTGCAACGTCCTGATTCGGTGTGAAGATCCCGCTAGTCTTCTGATTGGCAGTATTGGTCTGTACAGCTTAGTCTTATGTATCTATTGCCTCTCTCTTTCTTTTTTTCGGAACTTGATATTAGTCCTTTTGCTTATTGGAATTACATGAGATTATTATAGTGGGTCTTTTGTCTTAATAATCCAGCTCTTATGTTTTTATTAATAAGTCGTCTCATAATGGTGTGTTTCTTCCGTGCTCCACTCTTGTTTGCGTTGCTGAAAAGTTTGTGCCTTGGTAATTTTCGTTTTTTATTTCTGGATTCCCGCTTAGACTAACATCTTTGCAACTAGTGTTTCTTTATATTCACACATAGGATGAGTTCTGTACAATGGATGCATATTGAGCTGCTCGATACTTTGTGTACTTTTTTTTTTTTTTTTAATGGATCTTCGTATTTCCGTTTAGTATTCTACTCATAGAGATTGATTTGAGTATGAGGACTAGGGGCCGGGTTTAATCGCAGAAACACTAGACCCTATCATAGTTTGAAGGCTTGTGTCTGGTGCATATATATATATACACAGTATCAGGATATATACACAGTATCAGGATATATACACACTATCAGGATATATATACACAGTATCTGGATATATATACACAGTATCTGGATATATACACAGTATCAGGATATATATACACAGTATCAGGATATATATACACAGTTTCAGGATATATACACAGTATCAGGATATATACACAGTATCAGGATATATACAAACTATCAGGATATATATACACAGTATCAGGATATATACACAGTATCAGGATATATACACAGTATATTCTCCCCACCCCTCTGCCTTCCCCCTTGCTCTTCTCCCCGCCCCTCTGCCCTCCCCCCCGCCCCTCTGCCCTCCCCCTTGCTCTTCTCCCCGCCCCTCTGCCTTCCGTCACTCCCCTTGTAGCAAGAGACGTCTCCCAAACTCAAATAACAACTTTCGCTTGGGCTACGGAGACGGGAGACGTCATCCGTAGCCGTAGCCGGCACTATAAGCGCAGCCTTATCACTGTCGGAAAAGTCAGACTTAAATCTCTCTCCATTTTTCTTTTTGTTTCTATTTCCAATGGAAGAAGTTCTCAAACGTCTCTCCAGTCTTTTCTGCGTCTTTCACACTGTCCAACTTCCGACTGTATCCGTGGACCGGGTTTTCCTTGATACAATATCTCTTTCCCAGAACATCATATTTATTATTTTTAGATGCTTTTTAGGAGTGACCAACTTCTGAACAGAATCTCGGGGGGGGGGGGGGGATTGCCTTCGTTCTTTCCTGTGCGCCTGGAAGCTTCTTTAAACCAGATACTGTGAGAAACGTTCTCAGTGGGCTGCCGTGCAGCCTGGCCTTCTGTTGTGAAGACGGTAGCTCTGCTCCAGCGGTGATAGCTTCTGTATATTTTCCCCTCAATGCACCGTCAGAGTTTAAGACTTGTTGAAACTAGTCAGCAAGCACATGTTTTTTGGTGCCGTACAATTCTTGGTCACTCGGCACCAGTGCGAGCAGTTCTTTGCTCGGTCAGTAACTGGGAACTTGTAGATGGGATGTCCTCCATTATCTTGTTCACAATTTTATTCACAGGAGCTTCTTTTCCAAGAACAACTCCATTTCCACCAGCAACTTTTTTTCACTTTGGGGCAATTAGCCAGTGACGCCTTTCTCAGCGTGTGATAGCGGACACATCTGTCTCATTCTCATCATAGAATGTATCTTTATAGCGGCTTCTTTCATGGCGAGGTATCTCCGGAGCCCGTGGGTACATTAGTACGACAGGATTCTTATTGCACTCCTCCCTCGTAACTTGGTCCTTGTATTCTGCGTTTTCTGGAAAGCAGATTGCAGTGCTGCCATGGCATTGCAGATACGCCTATAGGAACGGATAGCTTGCTTGGTTATGACGTAGGATCTATATCCGGACTGGATCACAATAGCAGATTTCTTCACATCCCTGTAGCGTCTTTGTTGCTGATACTTCCTAACATTGAAGTGTAGTAGAATCACACATTCCTTTAAGTAGTCATACTTCTTCCTTTGCTGCTTAATTCTCCAAAATGAATGAATAACTCAAGCTACTTTACTCTGGCGGTAAAGCAGACGAGCTTTCATCCCCCTATAGGCATACTGTGTGGGGACAGTGGCAGAGCTTTTAGGCAAATAGCTTTCTCTCTCCATTTTAGTAGATAAAGGCCCTGCAGCATTTCCGAAGTGTCAGAATGATTTTTCTCTTTGCAGCAAGTTTAGTTCATAGTTCATCAGCGAGAGAATTCTGTTTCTTGAGCACATCCTGCAGTTCTCGTCTCAGAGCCTCCACCTCTTGCTTGTGCTTGCTCTGAGTTTACCTCAATGCATACTTCATTATATTTTGGAGCTCTGCAAATTTCTTTGCTGGGGTCACAGCAGCTTGCCTTTTCCACGCTTCTTTCTCGTGGGCGTACAGACCGTTGGGGATGGAGCAACTTCTCTGCTCCTCCATCCCTTCCTCCAGTTTCTGGACCTTCTCCTGCTCCCTCTCATACAGTCACCTGGTCTCTAAGCTCCTCCACCAGTGATACTCTGGTGATGCTCAGCGTGACCTTCAGTTCCTCATGATGCTCTTCGGGGACACACTGGGTACTCAGATGCTCCTGCAGGACCTGTACTTTGTTAGCAGCCTGGAAACAGTCTTCCTGCAGAGTTCCCTGTTTCTCTTCGGCATCCACCTGTTTCTTCTTGGCCTCCTATAGATGCGCACGCAGCTCTTGCCGCTGGCTCTGCAGATTGTGCTCTGCTTGTGTGCGTTGCTCCAGGGAGACACGTTATTTCGCAGCACTCTCTCTGCATTCTCCAGTGCTTCCTACACTTCTAACTTTTCTTGTTCCTTCACCTTTTCTACTTCTCAATTCCTTCACTGACCTGACCAGTCAAATCTGAAACCTCTTCTTTCAAATTTCTGTTCTCTCTTTTTAGTCTCTATACCACTCAGGATCTTCTCATAGGCATCCTTCAATGTACTTAGCTCTGTGTTGAGACCGCGGACCTCATGGCGAGTGTTCCAGCTCTGTGCCGAGTGAGTGAACGTTATACCTCTGCTTCCCATCAGCGAGGCGTTGGTTGACGATGTCTGGTAACTTGGCAGCAGTAGCCTTTGAACACTAAAGATGAGTCGTCACGTCGTCCAGCTGGTTCTGCAAGTGATGCGTTGTCCTCTCCAAAGACACACGCTTAGCGATCGCTGTGATCAGGAACCTCTGTAACTCGGTGTGTGAGCAGTGGGTGGAGGTGCAGTGACAGTGTAGTGTGTGTAGTGTGTGTGTAGTGTGTGTGTGTCTCTCTTCCTGCTGCTATTAGACAGAACACATAACTCCCAAATTAAAAAGCTTCTTCAATCAGAAACCAGCTCAGGGGTGATGGGGGGGGGGGGTTCATAGGGCCAGCATGATATAATTAATATTAATGCACAGCCTGTATGTATGTGTGTGTGTGTGTGTGGGGGGGGGGGGATTTGGGGGATATTAAATCGGGTGCAGACAGCTGCCAACCATGCCCGGATTACAAGCAGAGAGCATGGCTGCTCACACTAAGCCTCCTTCTGCCCTGCGCTGGCAGCACTGCCTCTGTCCATTACACATTATTACATGATCCTCTCCTGGCACAGGTGCCGGCAGATTGCACTCTGTATCACTCCCTGCCAGGGGCAGAGGCAGAGCTCACAGAGCAGGCACATCCTGCACCTCCATCCTGCCCTGCAGCCCTCTCTCCTATTCCGACTTGAGACTCGAAAACTGGATTTCCCAAAACAAACTGTTTGTAAACACTGACAAGACTGTAACAATGGTATTGGGGAATTTTTAAAGCTTCCAGTGACTGAGCTCCAGATCAGAACCAGCGCTAACACCACCCTAACTCCTGTTACTAGTTTTAAATACCTGGGCTTATGGTTTGACTCCCACTTAACATTCGGGATGCACATTGACACCCTGACATCCAAAACCTATGCCAAACTAGGGGTGCTTTACAGGAACAAATCCTCCTTAAGTCTCCTGGTCAGAAAGCGTATCGCACAGCAGATGCTAATGCCAATCGCTGCCCTGTGACTCCTCGTGCTCGCTGCCCTGTGACTCCTCGTGACTTCCCGTGCTTCCCCGTGCTCGCTGCCCTGCGACTCCTCGTGCTCGCTGCCATGACTCCCCATGCTCGCTGCCCTGCGACTCCTCGTGCTCGCTGCCCTGCGACTCCTCGTGCTCGCTGCCCTGCGACTCCCTGTGACTCTCCGTGCTTGCTGCCCCCTGACTCCCCGTGCTCGCTGCCCCCTGACTCCCCGTGCTCGCTGCCCTGTGACTGCCAGTGACTCCCCATGCTCGCTGCCCTGTGACTCCCCGTGCTCGCTGCCCTGTGACCCCCCGTGCTCGCTGCCCTGTGACTCCCCGTGACTTCCCGTGCTTCCCCGTGCTCGCTGCCCTGTGACTCCCCATGTCAAAGACGGAGCCACTGATTGAGCCACCTGTGCTGAAGCAGGGATATCCCGAATACCGGACCTGGTGGTGGCCCTTGAGGACTGGAGTTGGTCACCCCTGCATTATGCGGAGATCGGAAGCGGCAGCTGATCCTGTTCTTGGTAAACCGAAGACAGATGATCTTTAGGAAACATATTTTGACGATAGAAATCAAACCAGGACTGTCTGCACCTGACCTGTCAATCTATAGGCAACAAATGATCAGTATGGAAAGGTGTGTTGTCCACCTGCCATGCCTTCCTCCGTCTTGTATTCACTCCTCGCTGTCCCCTCCTCTGATCTCCCCTCCCACTTCTGTCTGTTTACCTGCCTCCTGTTACCTCTTCCAGGTGAATACAGGAAATGCACCTGCTGCAGTAGCTTGGGAGTCTAGTCCGTGTGTGAGGTCTGCTCTGGGATGGACACATTTATAGAAGCACTTCTCTGATCCTTAAACTCCTGCCAGGGTATTAAAACCCTCCCCAGGAGATGGGCAGACACTTAACACTCACCTGGGTTATCCTGCTGCTGCTTGAATGGGGTAAGTCGACAGCTGATAGGATTCTGCACGTAATTCAAAACTAGCCCCAGTCTCAAGCCCTTTCCAAAATTGGTTTTGTAAGTAGATTGAGTGGAGTGGCTCAGTGAGTAAAGACACTGACTGGCACTGAGAGGTTGAAGCAGGGGAGCCTGGTTCAATTCCTAGTGTCGGCTCCTTGTGACCTTGGGCAAGTTACTTTATCTCCCTGTGCC
Organism: Ascaphus truei; assembly: GCA_036426205.1. Lineage (NCBI taxonomy): Eukaryota > Metazoa > Chordata > Amphibia > Anura > Ascaphidae > Ascaphus > Ascaphus truei. The sequence continues at coordinate 2,587,780 of CM071572.1, forward strand.
TCAGGCACCAAAAACATAGATTGTAAGCTCCACGGGGCAGGGACTTGTGCCTGCAAAATGTCTCTGTAAAGCGGTACGTATTATTAGCAGCGCTATACAAGAACATGCTATTATTATTATTATTATTAAGCACTAGTCGTACAGATCATTTTGTATGGGACTGAAATGTATTTTTTTCCGGCTGAATGGTTAACTATTTAATCTCCAGACAATCATGCAGTGGCAGGTGTTAATAAGCACCGTTTCCTGGGCTCTGAAGGGGCTGATAAAATATGCGTTTGACACATTCGTATAAAACGGTTATTAATACTTCTGCACTGCTTGGAGGGATCTGCAATGTGTTAATGCAGGCCTGAAGCCCCCCAACATGTCAGGTGCCAAAGACATCCCTGCTTCAGCACGGGTGGCTCAATCGGCTACCTGTGCTGAAGCAGGGACTGATTGAGCCACTTGTGCTGAAGCAGGTACTGATTGAGCCACGTGCTAACGCTGGGATATTCTGAAAACCTGACCTGTTTGTGGGGGGTACTTGAGGACTGTGGTTGAGAACGCCTGCGTTAAATAATTATCCGGTGCCGAAGGGGTTAAACTGCACCCTGTGGCCTCAGGCAGCTACGGATCCCTTTTTCCCCTCACAGCGGGAATCATTAACACCATCACTTTATCACTAAGGACGCCGCCGCGTTCCGCTGTAATTCCGGTGCCACATCGGTCCTGGATTTCTCGTCCCGCTGGGGACTGAATCACATTGAATGTGTGCGCTGCCTTTCCGACCAGCTAATTGGTGACAGGAAAAGTGTCCAAACTGGTAACATATTACCTGTAAATTACCCTTAATGGCTGCTTTTGTGGGGTGGCTCTCCGCAGCTGCAGATAACGCCCCCTCCTCTTGGTCATTTGCATGAACAGTTGTTAAGAAGAAGTTCCTTGTGTACAAGGAAGAACAGAAATGTTTGGGGGGATTCAGTGAAGGGCAATAAATAAATCCCATTGGCATTCAGTGTTTAACACCCATTATATCCACCATCCTATTCACTGAAGCCACATTGCAGCGTTAAAGGAGAGATAACAGGCTTTTTCCAGTGCTGATGTCAGTGCTATTTTTAAAGGCGCTCTATGCAAATTAGCATGGAAATGTATGTGCATGAGTAATTGACAGCTAACGACGTATTCACTAAACGTCGATACCGTGCCAATTACCAGCTGCCTCAGGCTGGCGTTGGGCTGATCTGGCCTATGTATAGAATTGCCACTATAGACATAGACAAGATAACACTAGCCAACTTGGAAGAGGTGAATTGATAATACAGCTCAACCCCCTTATAACGCTGTGCTCGGGGTCCAAAGAATCACATCGCGCTATAAGCAGATCGCGTTAGAAATAATGTACAATTGAACAATAAAGTATTTAGAATACCCATAATCGTGTTGTAAAGTATTCATAAATACGGAGATTGGGAGCCACGCTTGTATCGTGTTATAAGCGGATTCGCGTTGTAACGGATCGCGTTATAACGGGGTTGAGCTGTAGTATCAATATTATGTATTGCTAATACATATTAACATATGTAGCACCCGTTATTGACCCTTTAATGCAATACGCTGTGTTATCTCTGGCACGTTACTTAACAGTAGTGCTAGAGAAAAGAAAAGTTTAATAACACGTTATTTAATGTGTTATCCTGTGCGTCTAAGTCGTGTTAATGATGGTAATAATGTGTGCTAGAAGATCCGGCAGCTAATCATGTTCAACCCAATCCCAAATTATTTACCACACATGTGAACTCGGCAGTAAGGACCGGTCACTGAAAGCATCCCTCGGTTTCTAACACTTCTGGGAAACATTTTTGAAATGTCATTGGGAAAATGTCAGCAGAATTTTTAAGCAATTTTGGGGTTTGTGCCACTTTTTAATGTTTTGTACATGACCCACAATGCTTCACAATTTATCGGCCTTCGGCTTTAAATATTGGCTTAACTTTTGGGGCCCCCAATTTTTTTTTGGGCCCCCCAATCTAACCCCCTCAACGGGAAAGTGAGGGATTGTTATTCTTCATGCTGGAAAATCAAGTGGTTGATTTGAGCACTTTAATTAGTGGGCCACACTTTATAAACACTGGTCTAATTGTATCCATGTTTAAAATGCTTATTGTAATACCTGTCACACCTCTACCACGGCCTATCGAAGAGGGGCCTCGCCATACCGTGTTACTATCTCCTACAGTGAGATTACCCGTGTGTGTAGGTGATACTCAGCGGTTACCTTGAATCTCCGTGTGCTGGGTCCTTGTGCTGCGCTAGGGTGAGCAATAACAGACCAGGGCGCCAGGAACTTTCACTTTATTAACAGTCCGAATTTCAGGCCAGTAACAGGACAGGTTCTTGGGTTGCATGTAGACACTTTACACTCGGGTTTCCTATGCCATGAGGTTTGTAGGAAGAGGAGCTCTTTCTAAAGCCTTCCCTCTACTGCCTAAGGCAGAGCTGCCTTCTTCCTGCATTTTCTGGCGGCTCTCCCATGTCTCCTCAATGTCTCCCCTGTGTGAGTAACCCGCTCCCTGCAGTGGCAGGATAACTTCTTAGTGCAGAAGGGCCCCTGTACTGGGAGACTTAGCAAACAAGAAACACGTGTGCAGCCCTGGATATCCCCTCCGTGTGCAGCCCTGGATATCCCCTCCGTGTGCAGCCCTGGATATCCCCTCCGCGTGCGGCCCTGGATATCCCCTCCGTGTGCGGCCCTGGATATCCCCTCCGTGTGCAGCCCTGGATATCCCCTCCGCGTGCAGCCCTGGATATCCCCTCCGTGTGCAGCCCTGGATATCCCCTCCGTGTGCAGCCCTGGATATCCCCTCCGCGTGCAGCCCTGGATATCCCCTCCGCGTGCAGCCCTGGATATCCCCTCCGCGTGCAGCCCTGGATATCCCCTCCGCGTGCGGCCCTGGATATCTCCTCCGTGTGCGGCCCTGGATATCCCCTCCGCGTGCAGCCCTGGATATCCCCTCCGCGTGCAACCCTGGATATCCCCTCCGTGTCGGCCACATTGTGATCCGAGGGAAATACCCAGGTCCCAGATATTTATAACCTTTCCCCCACCCCTGTTGCTGGGTAGGAAAAGAGAAGGCTTGCCTATCGAAGTCATCCCCTAAAGGGCGGTCTTTTGCAGGACCTTCTGGAAACAAATAGCTGGCCAATCAAGGACCTAGGTGACTTGCAACATAAAATTGGTTACTTCAAATTAGTTACATAGAATTGGTTACTTACTGGGGCCTGTAAGAGGAAGTAACACCCCGTTACTCCCTGTAGGGACCAGGACTCACTCAAATAATCTAGCCTACTCCATGGATGCTACATTTATAAAAGTAGTACAGTAAAAAAAAATGTTGATTTAACCCAAGTTTTTACATTTACACAGGATAGATATTTTCTAGCGAGGTCTCCACCAGCAGATTGCCACCCTTGGTTGACGTCTCATGAATGGTTCCATTAGAACTGTCCGATTCATGGCCACTGATCTGGTGGTCACATGTGGCCCAATTTCTAGGCTCAGGGTGATGCAGACAGGCCTCTGCCCCTGTCTGTGTTCCACACGTAGGCTTGTGATCTCACACAGACAAGTTTCTGAGCAGGAAGGAGAGTAATAAGAGACTCTGGGAAAGGAATGAGAAGGTGTGGCAGTATGATCAGCTGTTTCCTCCTCCTGCTCTGTAACCTCTTATTGCTGCTGTGTAGGGAAGGAGGATTGCGGAGCTCTGTGTGTGCGCTTCTGTGGTACACCCCAAGTATAATGGGTAATGATTCTTTCATTGCGTAAAAGGCTTATACAATAGCACCTTTTATGACTTTGCACAGAATCACCCAATTGCACCTTTTATTGCCAGTCTGTCACCAACGCGTTTCGTTTAATACTTTGCAAGCCCCTCTTGTGGTGATGGGGTTAAGCCCAAGCAGATGAGAATCGGAAGATGAGAAGTTAATGTGTACGGGGAGGACGTGCGTGGCTAGAGCTCCCAGTGGATTCTCGTGAACAAAATGTTTCATTAACAAAGGAGACTAATTCAATTCGGAAAATTATAGTTTATATCAAATAAGACTGGCACAGAGAGAGCTGAGTGGGAGGAGGCCAGTGAGCGGGGCACTGCTCTGTATGTGAATAAAAATACTTCTCTCTCCCTGTGCACGTCTCGGTAACTACCAGTACTCACCAAATAATAGATGTTAATGTCAAAATTAAACCCTCTTCATTCTCGTTGTTCCCTTTTCATATTTCTTATTTAAAGTAGATTTGCTTCACAATGTGCAGAACGTTGCAGAAAGGGATTGCATACAGGGGTAGGTCCTCGGAGGTATGTTAAATCTGGGCTACTAACTAGACACGGGCAAACGGATGTTGCGGATCTGGATCCGCCACGTATCGCCCTGGTTCCTTTTGGTCCGCGAATCAGTCTCAAAAAAGCCGATTCGTCTTTTCCAGATTTTAATTTTTACCACCAGCCATCCAATCCGCGGATTCGGCAATCCGCTGGGGGGATTTTAAACATCCAATCCGATCGGATGCTTTAAAATCCCGCAGCGGATTGCTGAATCCGCGGATTATAAAAATCCACCAGTGGATTGTTTCCCATGGCGGTTTTGGATTAATCCGCGTGCATTGAAACGAACAATCTGTCCACGGATTTTACACCGCAGAACGTATTTTTACCGTTTCGCCCTTTTCTACTACTAATGTGGCGTTACTTAAATCGGTAACTAAGCAACGTCCGTTCGCTTCCCCTCAGTTGAACGGGTATCCAGAAAGCTAAATATCTGCAAAACCAATGGCCGGTAGTGATCTCATTAGCAGAGGATTAGCGCCATGTGATGTTAGCGCTGCCTTGCGTTAGCTTAAAATAATATGGCATTAAGTCAGTCTTACCCAAAGGGGACGTTACTCCCACGCAGATCCTGAATAGGTGTGTTATTAAAGTAAAAAAATAGACGGGAGAGGAAAAGAACCCAGTAAATAACAATATGCTGGGTATTATTTAGCTATCTGTGGTCCTACACTTTCCCAGAGCCTTTAACCGCCCTATATCAGGGTCTGAATGTCACCGACGCGCCTTTATCTCTGACCTAACTAACGTAACATTAAATCCCTGCGGTAACTATACCGGCGCTCTGAGGATCTGCGCTGTTACAGGGAACGCCTCTTCTGCATATCAGCACTTACGTGTGTTATAGTAACGCACGGGCTCATTACGGCTGATAACAGCACTTAACACAGCGTTACTGAGCGTTGAAGTCCCTGTTGGCACTTAACGAGATGCTAATTCCAGTTAATATCGCGTTAAGTCAATAAAGAAGCTTTGAGAAGCTACCTCCATAGTGGCAAACAACCCAGCAATGTTGCAGGGGCCCTTCCTCAGGATGACATTTTCGCAACAAATCTACATTAAATTAGAAATATGCCAACAAGTGACCGATGGGGTGAGTTTATTTTGAGTGCCGGACCAATTCCATTGATTATTCTTAAAGTCAAAGTTCCTTGTGCTGAGAGATCAGAGAAGCAACAAGTGGCCGATAGTCCTATACAGAAGGGGGGTTCCTTCTATCATCGCATATCCGCTAAGGTTAATGCAGGAACGTTACGTTAGTTAGGCCGTGCCTAAAACTTGGCTTCACTCGCACGCAGACCCAGAAAAGGGGTTTATACAGAGTTTGGATGGGTGTGTTCACAGTTTGGTATAATGTAACTAAGACCGTGCTGTTTCCCATTCCTTCCCTCTCTCTTTTAGCTTTAGTTAAACACATATTTCAGGGTCCGGGTGGGAGTAAGGCGAAGACATAATTACCGTATGTTGCGGTATAATAACATGATGTTAGGCCTATGCTAATGAGATAAACAACAACTGTTGTTTTTGCATATAATTAACTTTGTGGATATGCAGGGAAAATAATGTCTGTTACTGATTTAGGTGATTTTATGAGAAACATAATGTGCTAAACGTTCCGCTTTTTCTTAACTAATATCGATTCCAGGGGAACCAGTTCACAGAACTTTCAAAGGCTAGAAAAGGTTTCCGAAATGATACATTTTCTCCTTCAATTAGCTATTTTGTCTATGACTCACAGCTCCGGTACAGTTCACAAGTGATTCGCCAAGCATTTTAAGTCCAGGGAGGTTATCACAGAGATTATATTACCCAGTGACTTGTATATCTCCCCAAACTCGCCTATATACAACACAGAGATACCTGTGAACGCACCTGGGATACCTGTGAACACACCTGGGATACTTGTGGACACACCTGGGATACCTGTGGACACACCTGGGATACCTGTGGACACACCTGGGATACCTGTGGACACACCTGGGATACCTGTGACACATGATCATTTGGATATGCAAAGTATATTGAAATGATTGCAATTAGGGTATTGACCATGTACAATATCTCCGGACTCCCTATCTCTCTCTCTTCCTTTTCCCTTTCCTCTACTCTCCAACCAATGACTATTTCAGGGTCTGAGCGGGAGTTCGCACATTAAACAAAAATTGAAATTAGCGTTACAACAAAAGGAAACAGGTTTTTGGGGGTGCTTAAAGATAATTATATGACCCAAATTATTGAGGAACCAACCAGGAGAGGGGCAGTTCTGGATTTGGTCATATCAAACAATGTAGAAGTAATAACAAATATTCAAGTCCTGGAACATTTGGGTAACAGTGATCATAACATGGTCTCATTTGAAATAAATGATCAAAAAAACAGATTACTTGGGTTCAACAAAGACTTTAAACTTTAAAAAGGCAGATTTTATTAAACTGAGGTCTAATCTAGTAGTAATACAATGGGATTATGTTTTTGCAGGGAAAAATATAGAAGATAAATGGGCAGTGTTTAAAACATTGTTAGAAAAGCACACTTATCAGTGTATACCCTTGGGTAATAAGTATAAAAGAAATAAGTCAAAACCAATGTGGCTAAATAAACAGGTAGGGGAGGAAATGGACAAGAAGAGGAAGGCGTTTAGATTCTTTAAGTCAGAAGGGACAGAGACATCGTATCGGAATTATAAGGAATGTAACAAAAATTGCAATAAGGCAATTAAATTAGCAAAAATGGATAATGAAAAAAGGATTGCAATAGAAAGTTAGGTCAACCCTAAAAAGTTCTTTAAGTACCTTAATAACAAAAAAATGAGAAAAGAAAATATAGGACCCTTTCAGTGTGAGATGGGTAGGCAGATTATTGGAGATAAGGAAAAAGCAGAGGTATTAAACAAATTCTTTGCCTCTGTGTTTACCAGGGAAGAATCAAGTTCAATAGTAGCGCTACAGGAGGAAGCCACAACCTCCATATTAATGAACAATTGGTTAACTGAGGAAGAAGTTCATAAGCGACTTGAAAAAATTAAAGTAAATAAGGCACCTGGCCCCGATTGCATACATCCAAGAGTTCTCAAGGAGTTAAGCGCAGTAATAGCAAAACCATTATATTTAATATTCAAGGACTCCATTTCCACAGGCTCAGTACCACAAGATTGGCGTAAAGCAGATGAGTTGCCTATATTTAAAAAGGGAGCTAGATCACACCCGGGGAATTACAGACCTGTAAGCCCGACTTCAATAGTAGGGAAACTACTTGAAGGTTTAATACGGGATAATATTCAGGAATACCTAATGGAAAACAAAATTATTAGTAATAGTCAGCATGGATTTATGAAGGATAGATCTTGCCAAACTAACCTTATTTGTTTCTTTGAGGAGGTAAGTAGGAATTTAGACCAGGGTAATGCAGTTGATGTGGTCTACTTAGATTTTGCAAAGGCTTTTGATACGGTTTCACACAAGAGGTTGGTGTACAAAATAAAGAAAATTGGACTCAGTGATAATATATGCACCTGGATTGAAAACTGGTTAAAGGACAGACAACAGAGGGTTGTCATAAATGGAATTTTTTCAGGTTGGGCTAAAGTCGTGAGTGGAGTACCTCAAGGATCGGTACTGGGACCCCTGCTTTTTAACTTGTTTATTAATGACCTTGAGGTTGGGATCGACAGCAAAGTCTCCATCTTTGCTGATGATACTAAATTGTGTAAGGTAATAGAATCAGAGCAGGATGTAATTTCTCTTCAGAAGGAATTGGAGAGACTGGAAACGTGGGCAGGTAAATGGCAAATGAGGTTTAATACAGATAAATGTAAAGTTATGCATTTGGGATGCAAGAATAAAAAGGCGACTTACAAATTAAATGGAGATATATTGGGGGAATCCTTGATGGAGAAGGATTTAGGAGTGCTTGTAGACAGCAGGCTTAGCTATAGTGCCCAATGTCATGCAGTAGCTGCAAAGGCAAACAAGATCTTATCTTGCATCAAACAGGCAATGGATGGAAGGGAAGTAAACATAATTATGCCCCTTTACAAAGCATTAGTAAGACCACACCTTGAATATGGAGTACAATTTTGGGCACCACACCTTAGAAAAGACATTATGGAACTAGAGAGAGTGCAGAGAAGAGCTGTATCCCGCTGTGCCTGCCGAGTGGTAACATGTCCCTAACATGTCTTGCTATTAACCCTTTTTTTTGATGTACGTGCAATACTCACCTTCACCTTTTATAAAATTATTTAAATATACTACACAATGGTTTTTTTGCGCTGTTCTTTTTCTGTTTTTATCAGGATTGAATAGTCTGTCACCCGCAGAATGCCCTTGTGCCCTCCCACCCCCCCTTAAGTGAGATTGGGGTGGGTATGCTTCTTCAGCTACTTCACTAGGGGTTGGGCTGTACCTGTTGGGAAACAGGGGGGCTGAGTGCGCCGCGATGTTGTGGGGAGAAACAGGACAGGTTCACAGGTTACCTTAGTTATTGCTTGGTGCAGCGCCTCCGGTGAGCATGGATCCTCTGTGATGGCAGGGGATGACCCATACTGACAACTCTTCTTTTAGCAGACAGTAAATCACACTGCTTTATATTTTCTTGGACTTTATTGCATGCAGATCACATAACAGAGCAATTACATTCTTCCCTTCTAGCGGTGCCCTGACTCAGGCTTTAGGCCCAGGTCAGGCCTGTTTACCTCTCCTCACATCTCCTTATGAGATGGAGGGCAGATGTTGCTCACTCCACAGAGGGAGGAGAGAAAAGAGACAAGGACCCAGAATTTAGGAAAGTGCCAATATTTATATCCTTTGGGGAGTGGCTGTAACTCTGACTCATAACAAGCCAGATCTGGATACTGATTGGACCACACACTGGATGTGGGGGCATATCAGTACCCACCCCTCAGGTTGGCACTCTCTGGCTGTTGCTAAGGCCTGCCCTTGGATACTGCTGTACAATCCAAGGATGCAAAAGCACACAGGCCTTATGAAGGAATTATCCCATCCACTGCCTGCACCTAACAGGGCTTACATTGGTAGGGCCCAGGAAAAGACATAGCGGCCAGGAGGCTATGCTATAGTTCGCTCTTATCCAGCTTCTCTATTAGTCAGAGGTCTTTCTCTGGAAGTGTCTCAGGAAATGTCACCTCACACTTCAATGTCCGGAATAGTGGGGTCTATACTAGCATACTGTGTATGAAAGCGAGTGACCTTGGAATAGTAGATTATGCTTTGCATGTGGAGAGAAAGGGTGTTATTCACTAAGCTGTGATAAGGTAGATCAGGGCATTATCTCATGGAGACTATCCTGAAGCCAGGGTCACGTGTGAAGTGTGAATAGCTCCATTTAGCTTTAACTCAGCCCCCTTTCCAAATCACGCCAAGTCCTATAATGTTTCCTTCGCTTTATTAGAAAAGCAGCAGTAAATACAGGCTCTTGTGGATGTTATGTAGTTGTGAGTTGGTAGTTAAGGGCAGGTAAAAGGAGATGGCGTTGCCATAGGAGTGTAGCATGAAACGTACTCACTCAGCCAGAGTCAGGAAGTAAAGGAAGTGTGTACTTCTTGTCACACAGGAATAGGGGTCAGGCTAAACTACCTGTGAAAACAGATAGGGGAGAATGGGAAAGTCCATTAACTTGGAGGACTGGAGATGTTGCCAGGGCGACCAGAGTACTGGCAGAGTGGAGAGAGAAAGGCAACACAATGTATCCATTCCATCTGCACTAGGAATGAAGCTGCAGGGAAGCTTACATACAAATGACTAGCAGGCAGAGCTGCAAAAGGGAAGGGGGGTTAAGCAGAGGGGGCAGAACGAAATCCTGTTCCAGGACAGAGACTCCCATTGATAATAAAATTATCTTCCATGGGAGTTTCTGATAGTGCTGCCATCACAGTTTCATAATGAACCCCTAAAGAGTTGGGAATAGAATGGGATGTTGTATGTGTGTGTTCACAGATGGAGGGGTGATTAGTGCAGTTCACTTGTGTGTGTTAATGAGGAGGATCTGGGATTAGGATGCTGTGTGTGTTAATGAGGAGGATCTGGGATTAGGATGCTGTGCGTGTTAATGAGGAGGATCTGGGATTAGGATGCTGTGCGTGTTAATGAGGAGGATCTGGGATTAGGATGCTGTGTGTGTTAATGAGAAGGATCTGGGATTAGGATGCTGTGTGTGTTAATGAGGAGGATCTGGGATTAGGATGCTGTGTGTGTTAATGAGGAGGATCTGGGATTAGGATGCTGTGTGTGTGTTAATGAGGAGGATCTGGGATTAGGATGCTGTGTGTGTTAATGAGGAGGATCTGGGATTAGGATGCTGTGTAATTTGTCTCCTATTTCCCATTGCAGAGTTTCCCATTGGGGACCCGTCCTGCTCAGTAGCATCGATTGCCAATGACACCGCTCTGCAGTTCGGGTGCTCCTGGTCCGATGCATATCCTGAGGTATCCCTGGTTTTCGTGGGGCTCCCAGACAGCAGCCCTACAGCGTCTCGTCTTAGTGTCAATACCACCAAGCTCACAGGACTCGGCGGACAGACTGTCACCTGTGTGGGGACTTATCGAGTTCCTGCCCAGAATAAGAACTGCACCATCATCCCAGGTATACAGGCTGCACTCTCCTGCAGCGCAGGCTGCACTCTCCTGCAGCACAGGCTGCACTCTCCTGCAGCACAGGATGCACTCTCATTCAGCGCAGGATGCACTCTCCTGCAGCACAGGATGCACTCTCATTCAGCGCAGGATGCACTCTCCTGCAGCACAGGATGCACTCTCCTGCAGCACAGGATGCACTCTCATTCAGCGCAGGATGCACTCTCCTGCAGCGCAGGATGCACTCGCCTGCAGCACAGGATGCACTCTCCTGCAGCGCAGGCTGCACTCTCCTGCAGCACAGGATGCACTCTCCTGCAGCACAGGATGCACTCTCCTGCAGCGCAGGATGCACTCTCCTGCAGCACAGGCTGCACTCTCCTGCAGCGCAGGCTGCACTCTCCTGCAGCGCAGGCTGCACTCTCCTGCAGCGCAGGCTGCACTCTCCTGCAGCACAGGCTGCACTCTCCTGCAGCACAGGCTGCACTCTCCTGCAGCACAGGATGCACTCTCCTGCAGCGCAGGCTGCACTCTCCTGCAGCACAGGCTGCACTCCTTTGTAGCTCTACTTGATGTTGTCCTGATGTAACTTTCAAGATTAAAATGTTGATAAGATAATTGTTCAAACGGGATAAATCCCAAGATGTTTTAATTCTGCAGTCCAAGCCACGTGTTATTTTATTTTGTTTAATAGGTTTGAAGCGGGGGCTACCGGCACCCCTTATGGAGGTAAGTCTCTTGGGAAGCAGGGGATCCCTGGACCTGAAATCAACGCTGTTCAGAGACCCCCTGCTGCAAACATATTATTAAAAAAAATAAAAACCCATGTCGCTTGGCGTGTTTCCTTTAAGGAAGTGCTTGCAGCACCACTAACGAACCTATTAAGCAATCACTATTAGTGTAGTTCCAGATTAAGTTTGATGGGCAAACATACTCCCCCTTCACAAAAGCGGAAGTAGGGACGGGACGGGTAACCGAAGGCCATGAACCTGAAATCAGTGGGGGGAACAGGAGACTGGGAATCCTGCTGAAAGAATCTTTTGAATATCTAAAATTCAGCAATTTACAAGATCCCAGGCAGCATGGGTTTAATGGGGGAGATCGTGTGACACACACCGAATTGCTGAACTGGGTGACTAAGGTAATAAATCGGGAGGGGGCAGTAGGTGTATCTAGATTTTAGTAAAGCCTTTGACACTGTCTCGCATTGTGATTGTGTTCCAATGTGGTTGAATGGGTAAGAGATTGTTGCCTATTCCTTAGAGCAGTGTTTTTCAACCAGGGTTCCTAGGAGCCCTTGGGTTCCCGGGGCATCTCTAAAGGGTTTCCTGTAAATTGTACCAAATACAGAAGAATTTACAATGCATCTGATCTCAGACACGCTATCGGAGGGTTGGGATTCCTTACAATATGCCTGTCTTCAAGCACTCCTAAATCTTTCTCCATCAAACATTTCCCTAATTTATCCCCATTTAATTTGTAAGTCGCCTGTTTATTCTTGCATCCCAAATGCATAACCTTACATTAATCTGTATTAAACCTCATCTGCCATTTACCTGCCCACGTTTCCAGTCTCTCCAAGTCCTTCTGGAGAGAAATTACATCCTGCTCTGATTCTACTACCTTACACAATTTAGTATCATCAGCAAAGATGGAGACTTTGCTCTCTATGCCAACCTCAAGGTCATTAATAAACACGTTAAAAAGCAGGGTCCCAGTACCGATCCCTGCGGTACTCCACTCACGACTTTAGCCCAACCTGAAAAAGTTCCATCTATGACAACCCTCGGTTGTCTGTCCTTCAACCAGTTTTCAATCCAGGTGCATGTATTTTTACCGAGTCCAATTTGCTTTATTTTGTACACCAACCTCTTGTGTGGAACCGTATCACACGCCTTACCAGGAAGTGTTGGATAAAAACATACAGTAACTCTATAGAGATCTTCTCTTCAGAGCGTATGTGGTTATTTTGACGGACTTTTTCAGTACCGCCACTGGTGATGGCTGTTCTGTAACTCCACCTCGGTTTTTATAGGAAAGAATGGTTTTGTTGTACCTCGGCACCCCCTCGTGCTCTAGTCTCTCTTTTGCTCTAAAAAATGCTTCCTATCGGTAATTTATTTGTTTAACCCTTTGAGTGCCTTCTGGCACTTGCAACTGCTCAGTCACGGATAATGAAAGGGGAGGAGTCCCTAGAATAAAGAGCAATGTCTTTAGAACGTAGATTCTACGTCATGAGGCCCCTGGAGCGCCAGACCCAATGTGTAGTATTTCCGTCCATAGGGCACTCAAAGGGTTACACAAAGTCAATACAGTAAAGTGGGTAAGTGCCCCAAACTTAAACATATACTCTATAGAAGGGGAACTCCGAGACAGAAGAGTTTATAATCTAATAATGACACGTTTAACATTTTCATTGTCACAGAGGCCCCCGTGAACTTGGCACTGGAGCTGAAAGCATCTCAGAGGGCATCAGGTGAAACCATAGTCGCCTTGAACAGCAAAGGACGTTTTAACCCAGTCAGCGTGCAATGGCAGAGACTGGACAATGCTTCATCCACCCCTCTGAGTGCGGCGGGGAGGTACAACATCAACCCAAATGGCACCCAGCTCACCATCTCCAACTTCTCTCTTCAGCAAGATTTGGGAAGCTACATTTTCATTTGCCACAACGCCCTGGGGTCAAAAAACTACACCTTCAACCTGACAGGTGAGGGGGGCTGTGTTGTCATCTCTGCGTGGTCACTCTGAGTTTGGGGGCCATTCACCAGACCATGAAATACAAAGCTATTGTGACTCCACCTCCCCCCCTATGTGCTCTGTCATTGTGTAACAAATATTTACTGTATATTTTCTCCCAATCCGACATCAAAGGTATTTACAGACCTCTAACAGGAAGAGTATAGTTATTAGCGGTTGTTGGAGCATTTGTGTCCAGTTATTTGTGATGCGGAGGTTTATAGTCCTTGCAATATGTGTTGTTTATGCGGTGCTTCATCACTATGTACATATTTTTCTGTGCATCTTCTCACATCTCTCTGTTTCTATCGGCATGGCAGGTCCCTCTACCTCCAGTTTCAACGTTGTACGAAGCACAGATGGTCAATCTGCCGATTTATCATGGACCGTACCAGAGGGCTCTGTGGTCACTGAAGTTTTAGTACAGATGCAGGGCACACCGTCAGCCCGGGCTGCGGAGACCTGGGTCACGGTGGCAAACCTGACCAGTGACCAGTTCAGCTTCACCAAAGGGAATCTCCAGCCTAACGGCTCTTACTCCTTTAGACTGCTGGCCAAGGCTGGGGATCAGCTGGGGGATCCTTCCCCCACAAAGAGCATCTTCCCACGTGAGTGTGATTACCTACATGCCACAACCTGTGGGTAATATGTATAGAATTCAATATAAAATGACCGAGATGTCTTTACCCCCCTTGAGTCAGGAGGCTAACATCTTTGATTTGTAAGTACTGTACTTTGGATTCGGAGGGGGGAGTTGTCCTAATATGTGTAGAGCTACAACATGTCTCCCGTCTTTTCTCTCCATGTAGGCTGTAAGTGTGTGTACATAATTAAGTATTTTCAACAAAAAGAAGTGTATGGGTAGGGCTGCTCTGTATCAGTTGGGTGAGGAGGCATATTGTTCCATCTGATAACCAATACAGTGACCACATGCTCCTTGATATTTATTCTGGGTTACTTGGCACAGATAATGACATCTAGGGGACATCACAAGGGCCTTCAGCATAACAACCCGTTCCGTGAATGTACTTATTTATAAAATATTTTACCAGGAAGCAATACATTGAGAGTTACCTCTCGTTTTCAAGTATGTCCTGGGCACAGAGTTATAATGACAAATACATGGTTACAAATACATAGTATTTGAATGTCACAAGGGCACTGACAAGGTTCCATTGTTCAACTGGAGCATGCACCACACATGGTCGTCCGGTTGTTCTTTGGCCCAAGTCACTTGTTTGTGGCACAACTTAACAGGCTGAGTTATTGGAAGCTGATCCCAGCCTGATTTTTGGTTGTGAAATAACTGGATGCAGAACACGTGGATATGGTAGTCGAAAAAGAGATGATTTATTCAGCTGATAAGTCATTATAGGATATTTGTTGCAGTGTTGTGCAAAACCAGACCAGCCCTATGTACAGCAACTATCCAATAGGCTGAAAGATATGGTATTTATATATTTACTAGCCCCCCATACCTCAAGGACCGTGCCAGTCAAGCAGGCCAATTTTTCTTGCAGATGGCAAGCAACTTCCATGCCATGTCAGCAATATTTCATGTGGTGTCGGCAGACAGACACAATTCCTGTAGATGTTGCCCTTGTGCATGAAACTTGAATACCATCCTTCATCTGGTCAATTTAGATCCTTTGCACGTGTGTAACCAGTGGTTTGAGTATTGAAGACACACTTGTGTCAGCTTTTTCTTGGAAAGGCACTCTTGTCTGGCCGGGCATCTCCCTCGCATGTTGAAGAATCCCGTGGCATGACTGCTCTTTGACTTCTCAGAGAATCGGCAGAAAAAACAGGAGCACAAGAGGGCCACAGAGGTCTCCTTATCAAACTGCCATGTAGACCCTTTATAGCATGGATATAGAGTAACCCTTTCATATAGGTCATCTCCCTGTAGCCTCCACAAACCTTCTCTTGCTGCTGATCTGTTGGAAATGATGATCGGAGTACTCACCTTCCAGATATGGTTTCTACAGGGGGGGGGGGGGGGGCCAAAACTCCCGTCCTCTAAAGACTCACCCCCCCCCCCCCCCCAACAGGTTGGTTTTTAAGGATATCCCAGCTTCAGTGCAGGTGGGTCAGTCTTTGACTGAGCCACTGATTGGGCCACCTGCGCTGAAGCTGGGATATCTTTAAAACCCTTTGTAGGACTGGAGTTGAGCCGCCCTGGTTTATACAACCATTCATATCCTGTCTATTTAACATGACACTGTGTCTCCTCAACACCAGGTCAGTAGTCATCATACCTGTAGTTACAATGAGTTCATGAGGCACCCTAAGGCAGGGCAGCGCAAACTTTTCCCCTGCATCACTGCCCTAAGGTATAGACTAATAAGCGTGCGTTTTGGTGTCACTATTTTCTCTCCGCAGCCTCTACTTGGTCCCTCAGTCCTGGTGCCATAGCTGGCATTGTGATTGGCTCTATCCTGGGAGCTCTGCTGCTCATCGCATTACTCGTCCTGCTGGTGTTCTGTCTACGGAAGAAACGTGAGTAGGAAATTAACGATGGGAAAAGGTGGCAGAGGCTGAGAAGCCGGAGACCCAAAGACAGAGAGGGCAGGCAATGGTGTCATAGAGGCAATGGTGTCATAGAGGCAATGGTGTCATAGAGGCAATGGTGTCATAGAGGCAATGGTGTCATAGAGGCAATGGTGTCATACAGGCAATGGTGTCATACAGGCAATGGTGTCATACACAATGGTGTCATACAGGCAATGGTGTCATACACAATGGTGTCATACAGGCAAAGATGTGAATGCTCCTATCAGGGAGATTTGGTAGTGACGTTTATTGGATCTGCTTCTCTTCCATTTTCTTTTAGAGGAAGAAATTTTTACGGGCAGAAATCAGGAAAAGATATCCGGGCCAGATACAGAGAAGACCGTATTGCTGTAAATTGGAGAGTTTAGTTGGGTCTTCAGAGCCATAGGCCTCTCTTTCAGTGCTCTAGTACAGCGATTCCCAACTCCAGTCCAAGTAACCCTGACAGGTCAGGTTTTAAGGATATCCCTGCTTCAGCACAGGTGAATGGAGTTACCTGTGCTGAAGCAGGAATATCCTTAAAACCTGACCTGTTTGGGGTTACTTGAGGACTGAAGTTGAGAATCACTGCTGTAGTACACAAGTGATATATTTTGGGGTGAAATGTGCCCTTTATAAAACAATTCTTTTATACCCAGCGTACTGGACCTCTGCAAACGCCTTTCCCACCACTTCATACACTTCTCTGTGCTGTACGTCTCATTACGCTGATGTTTTTCCTAGTAGCGCCGTACAGTTTATTATGGTAGCCCAATTCTCGTTACTGTTTGTTACCTGCCGTTTGGGCTCCTGTACCCTTTATCCTCACTTAATTCCCACAGTTCTGGAGGGACAAGAAACAAATTGATTGACAAGTTCAGAGTTGGAATGACAAACAATCAAAGTCCCTTCTTCTAAACATGTTCTAGCAATATAGTTATCCTCTTTTGAAGAAAACCCCTTCCATTGCAGAGCAGGTTATTGTAGCGCTACTTAGCAGAGAGAAAGCTGGTACTTGTGTAGTGGTCTCGGAAATCCAGCCTTGGAAATCGTATTGGTGGCTGTAGAACCAATCGGCTGGGCAGAGGCTGGTGACATTAACATGACAGGGCACTGTCTGGTCACCCTTTAGGTAAAAAGGAGAAGGACCCTGCAGAACTTCATAACAACGGAGTCATTCGCAATCGTGCAGTAAGTTATTTCTTTTTGTTGCTTCTCGTTTGTGTTCTCCTCATTCTGTCTCTTCTCCCCTCTGTATGGCTTGTCTACTCTTGCTCTTGTATTTTGGCATTCTCTCTCCCTAAGGTCTACGTGTCTCTCTTTTCGTTGTTGTACAGGTCTCCGGTGCCACTCTGTCTCCGGATGACCCTGCTTACTTCACCATAAACAACATCATGTACCGCAACTCTTCCATCTCAATGGGGTCAGATATCATGGTAAGTCCCGTGCTTGGAGTCCCATTTAAACCTGACTCTCTCTCTCTCATACATTTGTTCCGTTGAAGTTCACTGTCTCTTTTTGTGTTAACTGAACCAAATGGTTGGTTAAGGAACAGACTATAATATTCCATTTGCTGGGGAGGTGATCCCGTGTGGATCAGCTCTTCAACATATGATGCATTGAGACTAGGTGTTGACATGGGAACGGTTAGTTCAGTGGATCATACAGTTATTGGCTATCTGGGTAAGTTTGCTCAATTATTAGTTTGTTTTGTTGGTAAAGGTTGGTTATTTCGTTAAGTAGCAAAGTAAGTTTTATTGAGATGCTAAGTCAGCGGTTGACCTTTTTAAGTAGCTAGGAAGGTTCCAGGTCCTGATGTTAGACATGTCGTTGCCCTTATCTGATGCACTCTTGCTTATGATATTAAGACATGTATAGGTTCTTAGATCAATTGATTATTAAGGGTGTTAGGATTTCAATGGGAAATAACATGTGGAACCTAACTTTCTTTGTTTCTGGTATTTTCCAGACCACTGGTAAAAGTTCTTTGAATGGCCAAAGTCTTTCATACAATCCTCCAAGCAGCCCCACGAAGCTGAAGCATGCTACACAAGTGTGACACTCCAACCACATCAGGAGAAGAACTTTTAGATGCTTTGTATCAATACAACCTTTATTCTGCTGTGCAGAATGAAGACAAAACTAAATGAGTTGCAAGGAGTAAATAGAAGTTTACGAAACGCGTTTCGCACATAACCGAGTACATTACCAAGGCATGGCTTGATAAAGCACCGTGTTAGGTGTGAAACGCGCTGGAAGTTCGTTAGCCTCCTTTTTTATATGGGTTAATAGATTTTATATTTTATATCCAACGGCATATTTATCCTAATTATTTTTGGGCGGTTCACTGCCTCATTGCCTTCGTCGGGTAATTGTTTTCTTCGTGTTTGTGTGCACTGGCTGCCTGTACACTGGATATCCCCGCTTTATCCTGCAGAAGGACAATCCCAAATACAGAGCAATAGCCAAAAAGCGAGTAGCCACTTCAACAATAGGCGTGATATGGGAGATATGAATAACGGAAGATTTCCTAATAATTAAATGACGATGTAAGGTACTATAATTATCTCTGCACTTTATTGCTCTATGAAGAATACAAACAATGCCCACTGTTTAATACAAAGGGGACATTTATATCTGATAACAACACTATTGTGCTTTTTTCAAACAATTATTTTTGTGGTTTATGGATATATGAATTGCTTCTCCTTGAGCACCGGATTCAGTTGTTTGCTTATAGCGCTGCTGGTGAAATACATGCATATAGGGGGATATACCAGTAGGAGAGAAATAGTTCTTCCTTTCTTATTGTCATCGGATATGTGGCTTGGTTCTTTCGTCATTGTTTAACCTGCAGTTAACCAGGACACAGCTTTCACACGTGCTCTTTTTATCCATGTTATTAGGGGTTGAGGCACCCACCAATGCAATATTATATTGCCTCAGGGGCAGGGTTCCTGGGAAAGAAGAGGGTGAATGAAAGTTGTGTCCTAAATTAATTTAATGTGTCAAACATCTGATTATCTCATAGGAGGTCTGACCTGGGAACCCATTTAACATATAGATCAGCTTCTCCCTCACCGACGCTCTCATGTTTTTACTTATTTTATGTATGATTACCATATGTCTGAGGGACAGATCGAGCCAGTCCTGTTTAATGTTCTGCTATCTCAAACTATTCTGGCATTGGTAAGTCTTTTTTTCCATTGAGAAATGATGTTTAAAGCAGCAGTTCAAGCTGCCATTTAAAAATGTGTATTTGTATTTTTTTCTATTCGATATTTGCATCAATACAATCTACACATTGACAAGTGCTTAGCTAAGTTGCCGATCGATCCGTTCTCCTGTGATCGATCAGTGAAGATTCGGCTCGGGGGGTTCACTAAATGGCTGTCAGTGCAGCAGAAGAGGACTCAAGATCTAAAGTTCATTTGGGAAGATCATGTGACCAGGCAGTCACTACATCCAATTGGTGGACTGCTAGAGAGGGCAGGGCTCAAAAAGGGGTGTGCCAGAGCCTGTTTCAGAAGAGGAAGGGGATGCGACTTTGTATATGATTGCTATAGAAACAAAAAATGCTTGTTACATTATAATACATGTAAAAGGTCTTTAAAAATGTAACAAACAAACAAAATGCTACAAGTATTTTCTCATGGTACAGAACTGATTAATTTAAAAAAGCCACGTATGGAGATTATTGCATGAACTGCAGCTTTAAATATTGCGACTTGTTCAACATGTCCTCTCCTCTTGGAGCCAGGTATAGGGTAATCCCAATTTTGGGAGAGCAGGAAGTGGCTGTATTGTCCGCTGAGTAAGGAGACCGGTTCACTGGATGTGTGAGTACAGCCCGAGCCGCGGGGAAAGTCTCAAAGTTACATGCGCACAAGACCCTTGTTTCTTAATACTCTGCTGAGCGGAGTCATCTCATCGATCAGCATGAAAGCGCTGCCCGGGAGCGGATACAATACAGGAGTTTGTATACAAAGTAACTGTTTATAATTGATGTAAATATGTAAAGATTACTTTCTGAAGCAAATGTCCCTGTATCTTATGGAAATGAAGATCTTCACGTGATTTAGAATTTATTTTTCCACAAAAGAGTGTGTGTGTGTGTGTGTGAGTGTGTACTGTATGTGTGTGTGTGTGTGTGTGTGTGTGTGTGTGGTGTGGTGTATATATATCTATATATATATATCTATCTCTCTCTCTCGATCTCTCATCCTATCTCCTGTGTGTGTGTGTTTGTGTGTATATGTTTGTGTATACATATATGTATATATGTATATAATGTGTATATATATTAAAGGAATGACTCTATGCAGGTGCTGCATTGAAAACTCAGCTCCCACATGCTAATCCTGTGAGTAAATATGCAGAATCTATCCTATTAATTCTGACATTAAAAGCATAGATTATTTTTTTTTGTTTCTATAATGTGGGATTCACACCTGAAAAAAGACACCTTTAACAGCTGGAAAGTGTATTGTGTATCTATAGTAAATGAGTTGTGCAGACCTGAGGAAGAAAGAGAGAGAGAGGACTCTCTTTTCCCAATTGTTAGTCCAAATATACAAAGGTCTCCCCCTAATGCTGAAGTTCTCATTTCCTCTGCACTATCGCCCCGTAAATGAGCGAGCTGCATGCGAGTCCCGTGGAAGAGATCATGGTGGAATAATAGGTTGTGGAATAATAGGTTGGGTTGTTTTACAAGAAGGGGCCGAGGGGGGGTTTATTGCATGAATAATGGAGTCCTATATAATCTCCCACCCCTCGCATATACTGTACTCGTGTAAGGGGGAGAAGGGTTTTACAAGATGGATAAAGTATCCTATTCTGTTTTGTCTCGGGACCTTTATTATGGAATTTCCAGGGTTTATTGATGTGGGCTTATACCAATGGAGTCCTAGATAAAATACAGTTTATAATATTTCTCATCCTAGCACAACAATTTTTAATATTTTACCTATAGTCCACACATTTTACCTATAGTCCACTCAACAACTCCCTCCCCCCCACCGGACGGCACATAACATCTGGAATAGATTCTATAACTGCAAACTTGCCCCAATATATGGATCAATTTATTCAACCCTATTTAGGTTCCCTAAGTTCCCATCTAAAGGAGATTTTATATATATACTAGCTGAGAGCCCCGGCGTTGCCCGGGATGTTTGTGGTGTGGGTGTGGCATTTGGGTGGGGAGTGGTCCACGCGGCCCATGGCGGTGTGCGATGGTACTGCTGCTGTGGCTGTACTGATGGTGATTGTATCGGTGTGCTGATTTGGGAGGGTTTGTTGCTGATGTGGGGGTGCGGATGTGGGTGTGCCGATGGGGGAGGTGCGAAAGGTGGGCAGTGTGTGGTGGTGATGTGTTGATGGGGGCCTGGGACTGTGGGGGAGCCGACAAATGCCAGGTGCGGGGGGGGGGGGGGCATGGGACACCCGGTGGTGGTGATGTGGTGGTGCTGGGGATCGGTGGTCTACATGTTGTGTGTAATCCCTGGTTGTGTGTGTGGTGGGGTTGTGTAGTGTTGTACGTTGTGTGTCCACTTGTGTGTCTATAACTGTGTGTGTATCATGTTTTGTGTGTGGTGTATACACGGTGTTGTTATACACGTGGTGTGTGACAATGTGGTGTGTAACATGTGTGGTAAGTGTGTGTGTGTGTACGTTGTGTGTGTGTGTTGTGTAAATGTGTGTGTGTGTGTGTGTGTGTTTGTAAAAGTGGTGTGTGTGTGGTGTTATCAGATACACACACACACACACACACACACCCAGGGCGGGGGCCGGGTGAAGGGCCAGGCCGGGGGGGGGGGGGTGACGCGCCGGGTGAAGGCCAGGCCGGGGGGGGGTGACGCCGGGCGGGTGAAGGCCAGGCCAAAGGGGGGGGGTTGAATGCGTGCGGACCGATGGAGCAGGCTTCAGCACGGGACGGGTGGGTGAGCGCCTGTGCGCGGGGGGGGGGGGGGTTGAAAGATCCCTTATCCCGTTTCGGTTTACTACTCCACCGGCCGCAGCGCTCCTCCTCCTCACTCGGTTCCTCGGCGGTCTCCGTTTCGCAGCCCCGGCGATGCGGAGCATGAGATACGCTCAGAGTCAGGACGTGGTGTGGGCCGCTGCCCTTACAGCTCCCGACTGAGAGAGCGGGGAGCAGCGCGCGCAGGGATGGTAGCTGGGGGCGCGGCTCTAGGCTGAAGGTGAGAGGCTGCGGAGCGTGCTCTGGGGGGGGGGGGGGGGTGGGGAGCAGGAGCACCCGGGGGAGAGGGAGCACCGAGGTGAGAGCGGCGTGAGCAACGGTGAGCACCGGGAGAGCGGTGGAGCACCGGAGAGGAGGGTGCTCTGGGGGGGGGGGGGGGGGGGGGCGGGGGGGGATGCACGGAGGGAGAGGAGCACCTGGGAGAGGGGTGACTATTGAGGTCCCGGGAGTGTGATAGGGGGGGTTCTTTGTTGCGGGCCAGCGGCCGGGAAGGGGGTCAAGGCGGAAGCCGTTAGGAGGTGGGGAGAGAGAGAGAGAGAGAGAGAGAGAGAGTGTGTGTGTGTGTCAGCCGTTAAGGAGGGTGGAGAGAGAGTGTGTGTGTGTGTGTGTGTGTGTGTGTGTGTGTGTGTGTGTCAGCCGTTAAGGAGGGTGGAGAGAGAGAGAGTGAGTGTGGGTGTGTGTGTGTTTGGCCCGCCCGTCACTCCGCCTCAGGCCTATGAGAGGTGTGCCTCCACCTCAGGCCAATGAGAGGTGTGCGGGGGCGGCCCAAGGGACCAATGAGATTTCCCCTAGGGACACCGGACATCCAGGCAGGCAGGCAGGCTGGCAGGCAGGCAGGCAGGCAGGCATACAGTGCTTTCACTAATATAGTATAAAGATATTCACACATATACACGCACACACCATTTAATACAAGATATACAATGGGAACAGGGTGATATTTGAGTTCCATGTGATAGTGCTGCTCTATGTACATGGATACAACATGATGAAGCTCTGGAAGCAATTTCTCATTTTAATAATCAGATTACGATATGTCACCTCTACAAGCGGAATTTATATACAATATATATATATACAGTATTCATTTGATCTTGAAACACAAGTTTTATTTTGAAGGGAATTTTCGCTTTGTTGATTTGTTTATGGGCCACTGGGCATAATTTTGGCAAAATAATCCCTTTAAATCAAATATTGTTTTTTCAGCGTTTTATCGCTGCTCGGATTTTCATTTGAAAAGGGGATGCAGCTCTTTTCATGGCCTTTGGAGAAGGTTAATAATGGCCATCAGCAATTGTTACATGCAAAAGTCACCCAGAATTTGTAATCTGGTTCTATGTATTACTGACGGTAATCCGGTCCAGACTGGAACCTTCCATAAAGAAGTAGATTTTAATAATTATTATTAGATTTTAATTATTATCCTTTGGATGCGAATCGCACCTCTTCGATTGGGTCAGAATAATGTCCTCCGTATTCGCAGGAATTGCTCCAGGATTTAATCTGAAGAACTAAAACGTACATTTTACAGAGAGGTTACACCATGGATGGGATGGATGGGGCATTAGAGAGGGGAACGAATGACGATAGGACTCATTCCACCAAGGAATAATAACTTCTAGTACTGGTACAAAGAGAAGTGCCTGTTTATAACTAAATATAACCAGGCAGGTCCCTATATGCAGAAGAGAATGAGGAAACACTGGGGTCCGTTATTAGGTGAATCTCCATAAAACGACTATATTAGTAAAAATCCATCTGTTTTTAAAAAAAGAGAAAAATCAGAAAAATATTTAAGCACTAAGAACTTAGAAAATCTCAGTTGTCTCCCCCTGAAACTCCTGGGATGTTACAATGTGGGGGTACGTGATGTATTACATCAGAGGGGGGTAACTCCAGTCCTCAAGGGCCACCAACAGGTCAGGTTTGCCGGATATCCCTGCTTCAGCACAGGTGGCTCAATCAGAGGCTCAGTTGAAGACTGCACTAACTATGCTGAAGCATGGATATCCTGACCTGTTGGTGGCCTGTGAGGACTGGCGTTGGCCAGCCCGGTATTACAAGTTCTCATATTAACAACACCGCAAAATTATTGTGCGCTGAGGCGACAGGTGAGTTTGTCCCCATTAAAAAGTACTGTATATAAATTGCAGAGCCCTATGTGTAATGTATATGCTAATCTGTACGTGCGCTCGTCGCTATATAGGACCCAGCACTACATGCCAGGTTTATAGAACACAAAATAAATATTAGAAAAGGCTTTTTAGCACATGGGGTTTCAAGGCACTTTGAAGGGAGGTGCAGTCTAAATGCAAATACTATTACATACTAGGGTTGGACTCACAGGGAGAGGGCTGAGGTTCTGGGGTTTCAGATTGCAGACATTGCATGCAGAAGGGTGGAATGAAGATGTGGCCCTTTCCTCATTACAATCAGCTCAATCCAATAGGGTCATTAAATAAATGTAAATATTATGAAAATATAAATATTATTCATATGTAACCCTTCCAATTAACCTAAGATTAACACCTACTGCTGAGGTAGGGCCCGAGTCCTATATACCTGTAGCCAGGTCCCCCAGGTTTACCCTCACCTCCGCTGCAATGGGAGAGTAAGGGAAGGTTGCAGAGCGTGCAGGGAGCGCTTCGGTGCCCCGGAGGCTCCGCGGCGGCCCGAGCGTTCAGGGCGCCGCCATTTTGGTACTTGCGCATGCGCAGCGAGTCCAGGAGGCGACGGCTTCAGACGAGAGTTTGCGCATGAGCAGAGAGTGGCTGCGGTAGCGGGCGAAGCACGGACCAACCAGAGGGGGCCTAGAATCGGAGACAACAAGTCCCATGAGCCTCAGCCAGACCAGGTGACGCCAGGGAGCCAATAGGGCGACAGGAACTCAGCAGGAAGAGGTTAGGAGGTTGCGCAGGGGAGCACGCTAGTCAGAGAAGATCAGGAAGGGGAAGAGATAGGAGCTCGGTGTGTAGAGAGGCAAGTAGCCTCTATACTAGGCCCGAATATCCCCAGGCCCAGATAGGCCCTGAGTCCCAGTCAGTTGTAGTCAATGCAGGGACAGGCCCTAGAATAGGAACCTGTCACGTTAGTGTGTTAAGCTAGGGACACAGAGACTGTCACAGCATCATCCCAGAGGTTTGGAACCAGACCTCTTCAGAGACATCATCAGCCCACTGGGTGGGATCGCCCCGGAGGACAGCGCAGACAGCTACGCGTCATCAGATCCTTTGTGAAGATTGTTGCGGGCCCGAGCGCAGGAGCGCTCAGCAGGTAACATCCATTAAAGTGCACCAACTATAACATTGCTCATCTTAGTGGCTGCGCAGTCACACACACTCACACAGATTTGGGGATTGCAGTGTGGGGTATTGGACACGGTGTGGGAACAGTGAAGGGTCGCGTCCTGCGAGACGCGTTATCTACTGTGTCTCCTCCAGGAGAAATACATGCAAGGTTATGGTACATGCAAGGTTATGGTACATGCAAGGTTATGGTACATGTAAGGTTATGGTTACCGATAGTAAAGCTACTGTTTCTTTTACATACTGTGTGAGTAGTATTGTGTTATTGTCCTGTATTGTATTGTATTGTATGTCTTTATTTATATAGCGCCATTAATGTACATAGCGCTTCACAGCAGTAGTACATGTGGTAATCCAATAAATAACAGATAATATAAATAACAGATCATGGGAATAAGTGCTTTAGACATTAAGGAAGAGGAGTCCCTGCTCTGAGGAGCTTACAGTCTAATTGGTAGGTAGGGAGAACGTACAGAGACAGTAGGAGGGAGTTCTGGTAAGTGCATCTGCAGGGGGCCAAGCTTTATGTGCCATGTGTTCAGAATAGCCACAGTGCTATTCATATGCTTCTTTAAGCAAGTGTGTCTTAAGGTGGGTCTTAAAGGTGGATAGAGAGGGTGCTAGTCGGGTACTGAGGGGAAGGGCATTCCAGAGGTGAGGGGCAGTCAATGAAAAAGGTTTAAGGCGGGAGAGGGCTTTAGATACAAAGGGGGTAGAAAGAAGACATCCTTGAGAAGAACGCAAGAGTCTGGATGGTGCATAACGAGAAATTAGGGCTGAGATGTAAGGAGGGGCAGAAGAGTGTAAAGCTTTAAAAGTGAGGAGAAGAATGGAGTGTGAGATACGCGATTTAATCGGAAGCCAGGAGAGGGATTTCAGGAGGGGAGATGCTGAGACAGATCTAGGAAAGAGTAGAGTGATTCTGGCAGCAGCGTTAAGGATAGATTGTAGGGGAGACAGGTGAGAGGCAGGAAGGCCGGACAGCAGGAGGTTACAGTAATCAAGACGGGAGAGAATGAGGGCCTGAGTCAGAGTTTTAGCAGTCGAGCAACAGAGGAAAGGGCGTATCTTTGTTATATTGCGGAGGAAAAAGCGACAGGTTTTAGAAATGTTTTGAATGTGAGGGGCAAATGTGAGAGAGGAGTCGAGTGTGACCCCAAGGCAGCGTGCTTTGGCTACTGGGTGAATGATCGTAGTTCCAACAGTAATGTGGAAGGAGGTAGTAGGGCCAGGTTTGGGAGGAAGTATAAGGAGCTCTGTTTTAGCCATGTTGAGTTTAAGGCGGCGGAGGGCCATCCAGGATGATATAGCAGAGAGACATTCAGAAACTTTGGTTTGTACAGCAGGTGTAAGGACAGGTGTTGAGAAATATATTTGTGTGTCGTCAGCATAGAGGTGATAATTAAACCCAAAAGATGTTATTAGGTCACCTAGAGAGAGTGTATACAGAGAAAAGAGAAGAGGTCCCAGGACAGAGCCCTGGGGTACCCCCACAGAGAGATCAATAGAGGAGGAGGAGGTATTAGCAGAAGAGACAATGAAAGTACGATGGGAGAGGTAGGATGAGATCCAGGATAGAGCTTTGTTCCGAATGCCAAGAGTATGGAGAATGTGAAGGAGAAGAGGGTGGTCCACGGTGTCAAATGCTGCAGAGAGGTCGAGTAATATGAGCAGAGTGTAATGACCTCTGTCTTTGGCAGCAT
>CM071572.1:2615081-2657581 GCA_036426205.1 Ascaphus truei
TGGCTACTGGGTGAATGATCGTAGTTCCAACAGTAATGTGGAAGGAGGTAGTAGGGCCAGGTTTGGGAGGAAGTATAAGGAGCTCTGTTTTAGCCATGTTGAGTTTAAGGCGGCGGAGGGCCATCCAGGATGATATAGCAGAGAGACATTCAGAAACTTTGGTTTGTACAGCAGGTGTAAGGACAGGTGTTGAGAAATATATTTGTGTGTCGTCAGCATAGAGGTGATAATTAAACCCAAAAGATGTTATTAGGTCACCTAGAGAGAGTGTATACAGAGAAAAGAGAAGAGGTCCCAGGACAGAGCCCTGGGGTACCCCCACAGAGAGATCAATAGAGGAGGAGGAGGTATTAGCAGAAGAGACAATGAAAGTACGATGGGAGAGGTAGGATGAGATCCAGGATAGAGCTTTGTTCCGAATGCCAAGAGTATGGAGAATGTGAAGGAGAAGAGGGTGGTCCACGGTGTCAAATGCTGCAGAGAGGTCGAGTAATATGAGCAGAGTGTAATGACCTCTGTCTTTGGCAGCATGGAGGTCGTCAGTTATTTTAGTGAGGGCTGTTTCCGTGGAGTGAGCATTACGGAAGCCAGATTGTAGAGGGTCTAGGAGAGAATAGGTGTTGAGAAAATGGAGCAGGCGAGCGAATACAAGACGTTCAAGGAGTTTAGAGGCAAAAGGCAGGAGGGAGACAGGCCGATAGTTAGAAAGACAGGTAGGGTCAAGCTTGCTGTTTTTGAGTAATGGTATGACTGTTGCATGTTTGAAGGAGGATGGAAAGGTTCCAGAGCAGAGGGAGGAGTTAAAAAAAATGTGCGTGAGCGTAGGGATTATAGTAGGAGCAAGAGGTTTTAGGAGATGGGAGGGAATGGGGTCAAGAGGGCAAGTGGTAGAGGGAGAAGAGGCGATCAACAGCGACACATCCTCCTCTGAGACAGTGGAAAAAGAGTCAAGGAAGGCAGGAGGAGAGTTAGGAAGAAGTGTAGGATGGGAGGAAGAAACAGAGGGGATGTTCTGACGTATGGATTCCACCTTTTCCTTAAAATAGTCAGCAAAGTCCTGAGCGGAGATGGAGGAAGGAGAGGCAGCTGGGAGCCATCGCAGGTGGAGGTGCTGCATTTGGTAAGAGATAATCCATACATATACATTGCCCCAGGCTCTCCGTGGCAGAGGCTCAGGCCCTGCGAGCCAACAGGTTATACAGCATTGATAGCAACACTGTGCCATGGGGGAAACAGGGCTACATACCTTACCCCACATATGGCCATAGGTTAAAACAAGGGTGCGCAATCTTCCCTCTGCGTACCCTGCCTGCTCTCCTCCCCGGCTCGCACCCCCCTCCTTCCTTGTCTTCGGCGTCAAATGACCATGATCATTTGACGCTGCATTGCCACGGCGACGCGTCGCAGAAGACAAGGTAGGAGAAGTTGCAGAAGCCTCACGCATTCCCCCGACATTTAATTTAAATGCTTTGGGGAAGAGCGCAGGGCCTCTGCAACGGCCGCGCTCCCCCCCCCTGAAAAATCTTGTGCCCACCTGGGTTAGACAATGTGGGGCAGACAACAGTAATGTTTATTACACAACCGGTATTAATAAGGTAATTGTAGTCATGTACCCAGATAAACCTTAAGATCCTCAACTGGAGGATTATTCAATACACATACATTGCAGAATAATATAAACACTCCCCACTAGACACTGCACACGTGTGTGTCCGTGCCTCTCTCTCTCTATAATACCACCCCACCCTAGGCATAAGGGCCTGTGTGAAAGTGCCAGCACACTGATGGAGCTCTGACTTGGTATGTTTACCTAGCAGGAATCTACTTCACAAATGCTTCGGTACCCTTTACTTTGACTTCTGTTGAAGGTCCCCTCTGATGGTGCTAGATGGATGCTCTGTTGTGCTTCACCCTCTTTAGGCTGGTGATATGTTAAAGGTTGCTCGCGCTCGAGTGGAGTGCGCACACACAGCCTGACACACTCCTGCAGCCCCAGCGATTGGTGGTTATAGCTGCAGGAGATTGGGTAAGCGACGGGGAGGCGTGGCGGACGCGTCACGAAGCTGGTCCGCCCTCATTGGCTGAACCACTTCATGTGATGCTGACGTCATGCGGGCGCGCTTGAAAACACATTTATGTCTTTTCAATTTGCGGTCACGTCATCGCGCTCTGCCGTGTGCGCGCGCGCCCGCACTAGATGCCCTGTCATAGGAAGACAGGGAATTATCATTGGCGCGAGCGTGGTCACCTTTAGCATATCACCAGCCTTAGCCAGCGTCCGTTGACTTAGGTGGATTGTTGGCTGGGATCCTGGTAGGCCCTAAGATCCCTCCGTGTGCTCCAGCACTTCCCTGCGTACTCTGCCAGGGACTCTTAAAGATGTACTCTCTTAGCCCCGCCCCTCCAGAGTCCAATCTCATTGGCAGAAGCCCTGTCCATCACAGGTCACATCCTCCTGCACCGGAAGTTGCTCCCTGCTGCAGTAAAGCATGCTGGGAGTTGTATTTTCCTATTGCAGCCAAGGGCAGTGTATGGGTCAGCTGCATGCATTTACAAGGGGGTTACATATACATTTATAATTATATTGTGTGTGTGTGCATGTCAGACATGGAAAGGGTTAAACAATACTGCGCAGATAATCATGGAATAAAGGGGATTAAATGGGACTCCACTTTTATTGTATAAAAATAATGCTATATTTATTTAAACAAATATTTATGATAAAGGTCCATAATTAGAACCGAAATGTTGATCTGACATTTCTGTCTAAATAAATAGTATTATTTTTATACAAGACCAGTGGAGGGCCATTTAACCCCCTTTATTCCAGCAGTTCTAACCCCGGGGCGCGGGGCGACGTGCACTCGTGGTCGGACACGTGAGTTTTTGTGAGAGCCAACCCGGAGAATTAAAAAAAAAATGTAGTCCTTACCTTCAGCGGCGTCTCCCGGCGTCCTCCGGACATCTCCCCCAGCAACTTCCATCAATATGGCTGCGCGGCGTCACGAGGCGCCGCGTTTCCATGACAATGGGACGCCTTGTGGCGCCTAGGCGTCACATGATGTCACGTTGTGGCAACGCGGATCTGCGTGACATCGTTACTTCACGTAGCATCTCGTTGTCATGGCAACCCGTGTCATCTGATGCTTTCCCGTTGGCATGGCAACGCAGCGCCATTTGACACCGCACAGCCATATTGACAGTAGTTGCAGGGGGAGATGTCGGGAGGCACTGCCGCCGCCGCCGCCACACGGAAGTTTACTATGTAAACCCGTTGCCCGCAGATACGTGGTCAAAACCCGGAGTGGTGGCAACCCTGGCGTCTTCCTTTGATATTTGCGCAGATAATCATGACACTGGGTTTAGCAATGGTCTGCAGATCTTTATCATGGGAGGGATTAAGCGATGCTCTGCAGCTCCCAAGCACAGGAAGAGTTAAACAATGTTTTATTTCTGGCACATACAAATGAGTGCTCCTGTAAATAATCCTGCTGTATGTGAGCTGGTTTATTAGCCATTGATAGCAGGCAGTAAATAGAGAGGGGATATGTTAACTGTTCATTTGGCTTCAATTTGCTAATTATTAATAAATAGAGCTGGCTGCAGTTATGGGCGACGAGCGCCTGCGGTTTAATGGCGAGCGGTGGAAATGTTCATTATAAATCAGTCAGCTCTCCTCCCCCTCTAATAACACACAGTGTGGAGTTCATAAACAGCCAGTGCTCCGCTCACTGGGACACACAGCGTTCTGACTCAAACTCAGTGTGGCAAGTGAGTAGAGCCAGGCAGTTTAACTCAATCCCATATACCAAGCAAGGGAATCTTCTTATTTGCTGAAGTGTTTATTTTGTACAACAACAATACAAATAAAATGAGTGAAAGGTACTGAGGGAAAACACTGGGGCATGGGAGCAATGGTGGGGAAAGTGAGCTAGGATGGCAGTGGGATAATGCAAGATAAATGGATAGCTATGGCATCAGGGATAGGTCAATTACAATAGCTTAACCAGAGGAATAGGAGAGGTGACTGCTCCAAGATGGCTGCTCGATCTAAAAGAAAGCATACTAGCCTTGACTAGCAGGAAATACAGTCATGCTGTGCCAACTAGCAGGGGTAGCAAAGAGACAGCCCAACTAACTAAGAAAAGTAGGGGGGTTGCCATGGCAACAGACTAGAACATAAGGGAAAGTTACATTTGTAACAACATGACACTGAGGAGTGATGACTGCCTCAGAACTGGGAAAATTAAACAAACAGGTTCCAGGACACACTCCATCTGGTATCAGTAGATACAACCATATCACAAACATATGTGGAACATATAAAATACATAAACATATATAAAAGTCAATGTCCACATAACACATGGTATCAACAGGGCTCCAAAGTCCTTTGTTGCCACAGGTGTCCAGGTAGGTGCACCAGTCAAAGATGACTTGGTGCTCCTCAATATCTCTTTGGCAATAGAGATGCCAAGCAGGCACACCAGTCCAGGATGGGTAAGTGCTCCTGAATGTCTCTTACAAGTCCAAAAAATGCATATGACCCACAAATGATAATAGGGACACCCAGGAGATGGTATTCCAAGTCCTTAAAGTCCTGGTTAGATTTCTAGTTGTAACAATTGCTGAGACTGCAACCATGAATGTTGTGAAGGCTCATGAGAGAGTCGAGCAGAACCTGTCTCCAGGATCGTGAAGACTTGACTGTTGAACAATTCCAACCGTGTGTTCCCAGCACACTTGAGGATTGATTAGGCGACAACCTGTTCTTGTGCAAGAAAATCGAAAGTGGCACTCGACGCTAGTGATGTCCCAGTCATTGCCAGGGATGTCACTAGTAGTTATAAATAGGAGGTGATTAGAACCCCACCCTCAGATCCCAGGAGTAGAGTCAGAGGAATGGTCTCACCTGTAAATACACAGCAATGTAATAAGGGAGTTTAGGGTAGTAGCCCCTTTGTTTTGATAGATAGGGAAGTTCCCTTGTTGTTAGGCTCCCAGGAAACGTAGGAGTCATCGCAGTAGAGGCTTCCAGAGGGGAGGTCTGGGTCCCATAGGAGTTGCTCATTCTGTAGCTCTGCGACTATTCTGATAGAGAAGCAGGCAGATGTCTGAAGGTCTGTCCCTATGGTGAGAATCCCCAAGGAGAAGAAATAAGCCAGTATAAGTGGGCCATGCCTTCTGTTACCTCAATCATGAAATAATAAAGAGAGAGAAAGTGAAGTAATACAGAGATAAGTATCAGTTAATCTGAGGTGGGATATTCAGGACAGCCCAAGTAAGGGACTCTGAAGGAATAAACCCCTGAAAAAAGAGCAAACTTAAAAGATATTGTTCATGAAACCAGTTCTAAGAATGTGCCGCCTCAGGGATGCAATAATGCACCTGGAGAAGAAGTTGTAGCCTGTAAATTATAAATAAAGCCTGCACTGTTTATAACTACAAAGTTCTTGTCGCCCATCTTTAACATCTGCAATTACCCCCAGCCTGCGTGGATCAGCACCACTGACAAAGGTACAGCACCCTGAGTGGCCAAATACACAGACATCTATGTAAACTCCCTTAGAGCCGGTCAGGGAGGGTTACAAATGGCGCCCAACGTGGGGCTCGACCTTCTCACGCCATTAATACATCATCAGTCGTGTCTGGGAGTGTTGGAAGTAAGGCCGTATTACTATCTAGGCCTTTCCACATGCACCACTCACTTAAAATGGCTGCCTCCATCGTGGTCATAGAGCAGGGTCGTTTAGTGACCTTGGTAAATGTACCCTGCCTGTCAGGCTAATGGGAATGTATTGTGTGTATGTGTCGCTTGAATTAAACTTATCTCAGCAGCACCTCCAATGTAATCAATAATCAAGTGATCCTTAGGACTAGGATCCCAACAAACAAGGTGCAATACAAATCAAAACATTACCGTTTACCCAAGTGCTGCGCATGTATGTGTATTATAGTCAGGATTGGGAGGCCTATCTGTGTAGTACTGGTACCCCATTGGAGCACATGTATGTTCACTGTAGGTTGCAGGCCCGTCCTTCACAAAAATATGTCGTGTGGTAACACTTTTCCTATAAACCGGTGGGGGATCCCATACACAAGGAGTTACATAAAGATGCCCTTTTGCCCCTCTAATATGTATAGAAGGAATAACACCCTTAAATATAAGAGAACATAGCAGATCTCCTGCTTTCTCTGTAAGTCTCCCAGCACCCGACTTAGGGCTAGATCCTCAGAAGTCTGTTAAAGACGTAAGGAGACATTAGCTGAAGTTAATGCATCGTTAAGTGCTAACGGGGATCTTCACAGCTTGATGCGTTACGTTTTCAGCCACAACGAGCCCTTGCGTTACTAATACGGACGTTAGTGGCTGATGATATGCAGAAGAGGCCCATAGCTCTAAGAGCGCAGATCCTCAGAGCTCCGTTATAGTTACGGCAGGGATTTAATGTTAGGCTAGTTAAGTCCGAGCTAAATGTGGCATTACTCACATCCAGACCCTGAAATAGGTCTTTTAAAAAGGGTCTGGGTAAGTGTAAGACCACCGTTAGGTCTGATTTAACCATCGTATTGTTATTTGCAGAGCTATTTTCCTCTCTTGTTCTCTTTTCGTTCTTTAATTAAACACCTATCCAGGGTCTGCCGCGGAGTAACGTCCCGTTTTTGGTAATACAGGTTTAAATGGTTTTCAAAGAAAAAGGGAGCGGAGGACAGCAGCAGTCGGAGCGATGGAAAAAAGATGGGAAACACCACAGGGTAATAACATGTGGACTGGCCGAGCAAAGCTCAGAAGTAACCCCCACAAGTTATACTCACAGTCTAGTGACTAAAACCAGGCAAATCTCACACCGTGGCAATGGTGAATAAGCTGCTGTACAGCTTGACATCCCCAATGATAGGTTAGCTACGTACACAGGCACACGGCCGTCAGACAGGGGGATCTGCAGTGCAGTGTGAAAAATCAATGGCAAATTTTGTGCTGAACTGCCTACGAGTAATAGCTCAACTAATGCTTCTCTATGAATTTGCAATCACCTCTAATGAGAGAGATGTCACTTGTAGGAGAAAGTTAACAGGGGAATAAGTGCCCTGATGGAGCGTGAATCCTGGGAAGTACAGCACATCGATACATTCATTATATGACGCATGCATATAATCATGCAAACATTCATAGATCTAGTAGTGGTCTTACAGACGTACACTAAATCCATCATATTATTACAATGGGGTCACATCGGACGACTCAGAGTCCCAGACATCTGGGACTCTGTTTCACCCAAGGGTAACCCCACAGGAGTGCCTCAAATTTAATATTAGAAACATCTCTCATGTAGACAGGATATATTTTGCAGCATAACATGTCAGCTCCTTACAGAGAATCGGTACTCTTCACGTTTTATAGAACAATACACAGTAAAGAATGCTAAAGTAGATGCAACATAAAAGGTTTATCTAAACTATCCACCCAATTTCTAATGGAAGTTATACATAGAACCCTTGAATATTAAAGGGATTCTATGACATCATACAGTATTACATCATATTACATCTATTACATCATACAGTTAACAGTGCCTACTGGGCTCATACATACATAGGAAGTAGATGTCCCCAGAAAGACACATTTTCTTCCGCCATTTTCAATTTGAACATTGGTACACACAGAGAATGAGAGAGTTGTAGTCAGACATATTAATGAACAGAAGACAGACACTCTCTCCTTGGACATGCCTGTGGTCTCAGAGACCCATCTGTAGACGTGATAGTCTTCCTGTAGCAAAATATATAGTTCCACAGAGGATCCTTTACTCTATATATAAAATTATTATATGGTACGTTCTTGCTGATTTACGCTGAAACCATTTTTATAGAAATATACCACTTAGATTGTAAGCTCTTCGGGGCAGGGATTTCCTTTCCTATTGTCTGATTTTGCTGCACTTATTGTATTATTATAATTCCCTGCGCTGTATTCTTTCTGAAGCGCTGAGTACACTTTTGGTGCTATATAAATAAAGACATACAATACAATATGTATACATACACGTATGAGAATCTGTGTCTATGTGTCACAGACCGCAGGATAACTGTCCGGATTTCCTTACGCTTGTTACAAGTCACACGTTTATACATGTTAATCACAACTTCTTCTCAAACGAATAGAAATACCACACGGCTCAGAACTTTTGCACAGGGGCTGGAGTCCCTAAAACTTTTCAGTGGTGTGTGAGCGCCCCCCTAGGCCTTTTTTTTTGTGTAGGTTTAAACCGTGTTATTTGAAGCGAACACAAGACAGCACTAACTTCGACTGGCAAGCCTCTGCTAATGAGATCGCTAACGACCGTTGTTTAAGCATATAACCAGCTTTGTGCGTACCCGATAAACCCAGGGAAACTGACGGGCAGTAGTAGCCCATATTTAACGGACGTCTGAAGATATACCCCTTAGATTGTAAGCTCCCTGGGCCAGGGAATTCATTGTCTATTGTCCTGTTTGTTGGACTTATTGTATTATAATTCCCTGTATTGTCCTTTTTATGTAAAGCGCCGAGTACACTGGGCACGACACACACACACACACACACACACACACACACACACACACACACACACACACACACACACACACACACACACACTTTCTATTGTGCTTATTCATGAAACTGTCATGATGGCATTTTGATGTGAAAACAGCCAATTTGATGCAATAGGACAAAATCCGGCTTTTGCTGGCGAGGAAACCCCCCTCTCGTATACGTGTTTTCGCGGTTAATGGCGCAGTGACACTTTTTATTGTTACTGAATAAGCCTCCAGTTAAAATAAAGTCAATTACACTACACATTAAACTGCAGCTGAACGCAATACCATGTGCTGGAGTCGGAAATTTCACATAGGAATTTGAATAAAAGACAAATAAAACTCACTGTATTACCTGGAACTAGGCTCGGCAATGCAAGGTACATAACACCTGTAACAATCATAAACCATGTGAAACTTCCCTTTGGAGGAAATCAGTAAGTATGAATACCTGTGTATATTCATCAGGACATTGCAACAGTATGCACAGTATAGTGAAACGCCGGCTACGGTACCCGAGGCTGTCACA
The DNA here is from genome assembly GCA_036426205.1 of Ascaphus truei. Classification (NCBI taxonomy): domain Eukaryota; kingdom Metazoa; phylum Chordata; class Amphibia; order Anura; family Ascaphidae; genus Ascaphus; species Ascaphus truei. The sequence goes on from CM071572.1 coordinate 2,624,188, forward strand.
CGCCAATCCGCATGGTCCTCGTTTATGTAGACATACAATAATAAAATAATAAAATGCTCAGTTAAGCTTGGTGAATACAACTGTGATAGCAATATCTTTCTTACAATTCAAACGCGTCACATGTAATGATATATGTATGTTACAAAGATAAAACCTTATTTCCCTGCTCCCACCCTCCCGGCATCCTCCAACCAACGCTGCCGGCATCCTCCAACCAACGCTGCCGGCATCCTCAAACCAACGCTGCCGGCATCCTCCAACCAACGCTGCCGGCATCCTCCAACACCGCTGGCCGGCACCTCCCTCCAACCAACGCTGCCGGCATCCTCCAACCAACGCTGCTGGCATCCTCCAACCACTGACCAACGCTGCCGGCAACCCCTCCACCAACACGCTGCCGGCATCCTCAACCAACGCTGCCGTGCCTGAATCTCCAACCAACGCTGCGCGCCCCAACTCCTCCAACCAACGCAGGCGCATCCTCCACCACGCAGGCCGTCATCCTCCACCACCGCTGCTGCATCCTCCAACCAACGCTGCCGGCATCCTCCAACCAACGCTGCCGGCATCCTCCAACCAACGCTGCCGGCATCCACCAACCAATGCTGCCAGCATCCGCCAACAAACGCTGCCGGCATCCGCTTTTGCCGGCATATGCCAACCAACGCTGCCAGCATCCGCCAACTAGCACTGCCGGCATCTGCCAACCAACGCTGCCAGCATCCGCCAACCAACGATGCCCTCCATTGCTCCACTACCCTCCTAAAAAACAGAATATTCTTAACATTGTCGGGATCCCGGAAAGTTTATTTTATATCTGGGACTGTCCCGGCTAAACCGGGACATATGATGGTCACCCTAGAACTAGAACTCGAGCTTTTTCTACTACAAGTTGTAGCTGGAACATATCATTGAAAGTCTGGGTCCTGATAAATGAAAGCTGCTGATCCCACAGTCCTCACTAGGCCCTTACTGCACATCCCCAGCGAGGGACGAATACAGCACATACCATGAAGGACATGGAACACCACACACAGCCACGTTGGCAGAGATAGCAAGAGCCACGGCTAAGCTTGGTTCTACTTTCTTTAGGGAGAATGAGTTTTGAGGGTCTGGAAGGGATTAGAAAGAATAGATAAAATACACAATGTAGAATGTTCTGCGGAGTGTAAGAAACGTTCAGAGCTTTCTTGCTGTTGCAATATATCTCTGGGTGTACCATACAATCTGTCCTTTTTTATTTTCACACTTCATCTCCAATATTTTCTCCCATGTGAACACAAATGCTCTCGGTCTCTGATATTCCCACATATCCCACTCTGTGATGGCACACGCACAAGCCGTGTCACCGCCGTGTCTCCCTGCTTAGTGTAACCCCACATGAGTGCTCCCCGCGGCCCTGTAATTCCGACAGCACAGGATGGAGACATATAATAAAAGCTGTTTTCATCGGCGTTAACCTGTTTAACATAAGAATGCCAGCAAAGCAATATGTAGCAAGCTCATTTGTAGGAACCTTTACTCTTCATTGTTTTATCCGGAGAAGGAAGGGTTTAGTAATAGCCTCGCTGCTCAGAAGCAGCTAAACCCTGTGCAAGTCCCAGTATCAGCACTTTCAGATCTTGGGCGAGTTGGTTGGGCCTCAAATACTAACATTCTATGTGCAGAGCTGATGTACATAAAAAAAGATATTTATTATATGGCTTTGCTGGTAACTTTGGTATCTAAGACCATTACGATGAAAACACTTGGTCAATCAAATATCAATGCCAAAAGATTAATTAAACGAATGGCGTAATTTTATATAGTCCGATGTGGCTGTTTGGACCATTTTTTGCCAATAATCCTGAAAGACTAATTAATTATCAATGCTGACTTGGAGTGCAGCACCCAGAATGTGTTACATTGATGGATCTTCCCTGATTTGCATGTCCCTTCTGTATCTCGACGTTCTTCTTACATCGTTCCGTTTCCTCCTCCAGTTATTCTGCATTGTGCACCATCTTGGTGTCCTACAAATGTACTCTTTGATACTGATGCTGATACTCTTTGTTAAACTCTTTAATAGTTTCAGCAGTCACAACATTTAGCATCAATGAGTTACACAGGACGCTAGTCTCCTTTGTAAAGCATTACAACCTGTTGTAAACCTTTATTGCATGTCCAGTTGTACCATATCTCCCCTCAGTCACTCTTCTGTTTTAGGGTAACAATTCCGAACTTTTTGAATGGAATTTTTTGCAGTCCTGTTCTTTCTTCACGGAAAATGTCTAACACATCTTGTGATAACGATGGAATTTGCAGGAACAAGAAAGTGGAACAAAATCCCATTTCAGGTTTTCTCCCCAGAATTGTTTTTCCAACAGGCAGGTTAACCCATTAATTGTATTCTCTCTCCTCCAGGGAACGTGTGGGTGAGTGTTTTATTGGGGTTCTGATCAGAGGGACAGACTCAGATAGAATAGGTTCTGATCACAGGGACAGAATAGGTTCTGATCACAGGGACAGAATAGGTTCTGATCACAGGGACAGAATAGGTTCTGATCACAGGGACAGGATAGGTTCTGATCACAGGGACAGTATAGGTTCTGATCACACGGACAGAATAGGTTCTGATCACAGGGACAGAACAGGTTCTGATCACAGGGACAGAACAGGTTCTGATCACAGGGATAGAACAGGTTCTGATCAAAGGGACAGAACAGGTTCTGATCACAGGGACAGAATATGTTCTGATCACAGGGACAGAATAGGTTCTCTTTACAGGGACAGAATAGGTTCTGATCACAGGGACAGAATAGGTTCTCTTTACAGGGACAGAATAGGTTCTGATCACAGGGACAGAATACAGTAGGTTCGGATCAGGTTTCCTGTACTATGTACAATAACGCTCGTACAATTGTATAAGAAAACACTTTTAAGACTTAGTTATGACAATTTTGGGATCACTTAAAAAAGGCAAAACAGCAGTTATCTGTTCACAGGGACAGATCGCTTTAATAGCAACAAACCAGTTAGAGGAAAGAACAGTTTGTGCTACATGTGGTCCCTACGGAATACTGTTTATATATCCAAATATAAATGCAGTGCAGATTAAAGAATAAAACTACTACTTTTTATCAAATAAAACTTAAAAAAAACCATAAAACAAACTGCAGAAATACGTTTAGTAGAACTGATTAGAGTATATTAATATTACCCTAGCTATATTCACCCTTTTTAAAAGTTCTGCTAGATTATTGGAAATTATTATTTGTAAATAATATTTAAAAATACAGAAGTGTTGTTATGATATGGTTGACTTCTTATGTTTGAAGTGCAGACGTCAAGGCTGAACTAAGTAATTATGTAACGAATAATAAAGGCACAGGGTAAGGCCAGGTCTCCATGTATCCTGAGTTTGGCAATTTACACATTACAGTTACATTCCAAACGTGATACAGTAACCTCTTCTAAAACACAGAGCAGTGTGAAATAGATTGTATATATTCGGTATGAACACATTTAATAAAACATTGAATAAAGTTCCTGTAGTTACCCTTTACCACTGAGGTTAGAAACCTGCATGCAGCTCTTGCAGAAGAAGTGTTTAATTGGTATAACCACATGAAATGAGAATGGAGTTCCTTGTGTTTCTGATGGCCCAGGTGCGTGATGGGTTAACTTTTGTCTGTTACAGATATGCTTAAATGTAGCTAATCTTCCTGTGAACAGGACACAGAGTGGAAAGTTACTGTTATTATGATAAGCTCCTTAGTGTGTGGGAGTCCCCTGGGAGCGGGCCTCCCCTCTTGCCTCCCTAAAGAGATGTTGGCTGAATGCCTGGCTGTGTTCTCTGATACATCTGTACAGCACAGAAATGTGCCAGACTCTCAACTGTGGCAGAGCTGATAGTATACTCAGGACTGCGCGCAGTACAAATTGATCACAGAATAGCATCTGTTGACAAGGCAGTTTATCTTAGCTGATGAAGGGAGTCCCCTGGTTGTTGTTGACATTGTGAGCGGTGTCCTGAGTGCCATGGAATGCTGAAATCTATTCGAAGCCAAGTACCCAATAAATGATATCTACTCATAACAACGGGTGTTGGTGTTATTCATGTGGCACCCGTGGCTGAGATCGACAATCCAAATGAATCTCTTGTATAAGTACTTTTCTTGTCAGAACACCACCAGTTTACTGGTGTAACATTACGGCCAGCGCGGCTTTTCCAGTTGCTCACTACTGGTGTATGCGCTGCTAACTCAACATTTGCAACATATTTTCCTCTGATTTTTACACAGAACATGAATGATTCACTAGAATTTTCTTCCTAGTTGGTTTGTATTACTGCTACAATTTGCTAACTAACTCGTCTACAACATATACAGTATTCATGTTTTATTATTGTTTTTTATCTGCAAACACCGTTTGGGATACCATCCTTCTGCTAGCATAGCTGCAAACCCTTTATCCTTGCTACCGTAAAAGATTATACCACTTATAGTTTCACCCCAAACCATATATTTACCATCAGATGAATAAACTAACTCTATCAGGACCAGCACACGACTAATCTTCTGGGCCATTATACTCATTCATTTTATTAATCATAACATCATTTATACCATTAATGTCTGAGAACACATCCATGGTTGTCTCAACTCCTAATGAACTTTAGGGGTACAACATTTGCCAGTAACACCGTGCACATGAATATCAGGAATTATTCCCACTCATTCATGCAAAGTAGATCCCTACTTATCAGAACGTGTCCTACTTCCTCTCTCACAAACAGAAGATCACATTATCGTCTTATCATACATTTCTGTTCAATGCTCTTGCTCATGAAATGTATTGCGCTGAGCTATTAAAGTAGCTTCACAGCTGAATATTGTATTGTATGTCTTTATTTATATAGCGCCATAAATGTACATAGCGCATCACAGTAGTAATACATATCATATAAATAACAAATAATATAAATAACAGGTCATGAGAATAAGTGCTTCAGACATAAAAGTAACATTTAGGAAGAGGAATCCCTGCTCCGAGGAGCTTACAATCTAATATGGCTTTGAAAATGAGAAACACACGTATCATATAGAACTATATCAGCGTCCTGTATGAAATTGGCAAACATAACATCAGTTGGCAATTGTGGAATTCTTCCCAGCATTAAAAGAGCCGGAGAAACCCGTATTCTCATATGCAGAACAGTTATAGGCATATGTGAGCGTTTAGCATCTGTTGCCATTTAGAATTTGCTTAAGGAGGTAAAGCTCTGATCGTGTTTACAAGAGTTTTGTTGAAACGTTCCCCTTGGCCATTGAGACGAGATCCCGTCGGGATTCACTTCTCCGTTGCGCCGATCGCATTTTCCCAAAAGTTTGAGAAAAAAAAAACAGTGAATGTTTTGCTCAAACTTTTTGGTGACAAGTTCTAGCAAAGTGGCCCAAATTGTTCAAATTTTGCTATTTCAGTTTTTCTAAAGTGATCGAAATAGCCGCCAACGACTTTCTCTATATTTTTTTTTCTCTAAATTGTAAAGTGAAAGTAATGAAAAATAATCGAAGTTACACAGCCCTCTGACTTTTAGCTTTAAGTGGACACGTTGCAAACTTTTGAATTGGAGCAATCTTTTTTGCTGAACCAAAAAGTGTGAAATTCATAAAATCCACCAACACGTCCGAAAAGCCACAGATCCTTAGCCATTACTCGATGAAGGATTACAAGTGGTCTGTGTGTGTAGTTCCTGGAGAAAATGTACCTCAAAATAGGATTTTTTTTTCACACAAACAGCCCCTTAACCTTTTTTGGAAAACCACATGTGCAGGAAAAGTTGTTCCAAAGCTTGAAACAAGGAAATGCCTGCGTCATCTTTGTAAAGTGATGTTAGCGCCAATGCATCAATAGAACTCTTGCTGCTTGCTTCGGCTAACTAAATATCAATGCACACTAGACTAGCTCTGCAGTATCATTGCTGTTTGACCTCATGCTACATTCATAGCAGGCAGAGAGAGTTGGGGAGCCGTGTTGATCCTTTCTTCCATGTGATAAAATAACAAAGGAGTGAAGCAAGTCCTTATGTCATCACAACCGATCCCCCCCCCCCCCCCCTCTGTCCTTGCTGTATACAGACCTGTGTTTTAGAAATACTGCTGGGGAGGCCTGCATTGCTTTGCTCAGTACTGCCCTATATTACGGGCTCCTGCAGTATAATGATTATAAAGTGTATAAAAAATATATATATCTTGCAATCAAGATTAGGTAGTGTGATACCTTTTATTCAACCAACAAATTATTGAAATGTTACAAGCTTTCAAACACGTAACTACAGTAGTATCCAACATGAACTCTCCATCAATTCCATATGTTGGTCTAAGAGATTAATGAACGACGGGTGTCCAGCCATCTCCCCAGATTGTGTCACTATTCTTCCTACTAAAATATCCCTGGTCTTGAACCTTGAAGTAGTGCGTTCAACCATAACTGGATTTCCCTCTGACAACATTGATGAAACGGGCAATTTTCCACATACAGGATATTCACAGTGTGGTGAGAGAGTACAGTACCAACCTTACATCGTCTCACGGTACCCACAACACCAGGTATGTTGCTACCTTTCCATAATGTCACGTTACATAGAAAGGAAAACATTTGAACCCAAAATGATGATGTTATTTGTCACTTAAACAAGAGGACTTAATGCTGATATGGGGTTTATAACACACTACCATCATTTTTTGTAATGTCTCTCCTGCCTCTCGGTGAATTTTACAATTAACACCTTCCCCCCCCCCCCCCTCTTCCCCCCGCCCACACGCTGCTGTTAGATATATGGTTGCACTTACCCTTTCATCCATCTGTTTATTCCTTCTCTGCCTGATCTGCCTTAGATGCCTATCTTGTTTTTCTTGCTTTTCCTTGTGTGCTAAATTCATCAAATGAAAATAAATTGTGAGCATAGTCACATGTCTCAGGCAGGTCTGCAACCCTGCTCTTCCCCATTATCTCTTAGCATACAGTGCTTCCACTACAGCAAGGGATTCTGGGAAATGACATGCAAATGAGCACACAGCGTCACCTTTTGCTTCAAATCCGTTTTGCCATGAACCCCTATAAGCTTATGCCAACCCCTATAAGCTTATGTTTGCCGCATTACACATTCATGTTAAATTCATGGCATTTTTGTAAATCAGCGTTCCTGACCCGAGGCAGAGAGAGAACTCTCGAAAGCTTGTCTCATAATATCTATTGTTAGTCCCAATAGAAAAGGTCTCGCCTCATACAGGAGGATTGTCCTGGTTTTGTGCGCATCAACATGTCCTGTATAAAGATTTTGCATTTTTATATCGATTTGCGTCCCCGCGAGATCGGTTCCCAGCTGCGAGTCTGAGCGTCTTGCACTATTCCTTTGTATTTAAGGGAACTGGCCTGTGTCTAACAAAGTTCATAGCAAATCAAATCTAATATCAATCTTTTAATCTCTACATTGTACCCGTCCACCTGCGAGTTCAGCATCTGTGTGTGTCCCGACACAGCCATTCAAGGGAGCTTTCCCATAAAGTGGCAGGGGGGTGTAAATGTCGGCAAGAGGGTCCAGATTACAATGATCTGCCCCAGAGGTCAGAATACTGACCATAGCAAAAGGATCGGGTTTAATGTCAGTATAAGTGCAGTATTTATAACATTTTTGGCCTTCCATTATTTGATCGCTTTGTTAGAATACATCACATTCTGGGGTTTTATGTGGATATGCGCGTATCAGTTACTCCCGTTAATAACGTGAAAGTCGTCTCCTAGAGGGGGCTCAACTCCACCCCTCAAGGCTGCCCAACAGGTTTTATGGATATCTCTGCTTCAGCACAGGTGGCTCAATCAGAGGCCCAGTCTTCGACCTGTGCTGAAGCAGGGATATCCTTAAAACCTGACCTGTTGGGGGGGCTTGATGACTGGAGTTAAGCCCCCTGTCCTAGACTATAGGGACTGGGGATTAGGGGTCCTTCCTGTTTCCAAAAAGTCACATTCCCAATAGTGTTGTTATTAGCAATACCTGTGTAACCCCCGTGCTAAGGGATCCCCTATTAGCAATACCTGTGTAACCCCCATGCAAAGGAATCCCCTATTAGCAATACCTGTGTAACCCCCATGCTAAGGGATCCCCTATTAGCAATACCTGTGTAACCCCCGTGCTAAGGGATCCCCTATTACCAATACCTGTGTAACCCCGTGCTAAGGGATCCCCTATTAGCAATACCTGTGTAACCCCCATGCAAAGGGATCCTCTATTAGCAATACCTGTGTAACCCCCATGCTAAGGGATCCCCTATTAGCAATACCTGTGTGACCCCCATGCTAAGGGATCCCCTATTAGCAATACCTGTGTAACCCCAGTGCTAAGGGATCCCCTATTAGCAATACCTGTGTGACCCCCATGCTAAGGGATCCCCTATTAGCAATACCTGTGTGACCCCCATGCTAAGGGATCCCCTATTAGCAATACCTGTATAACCCCCATGCAAAGGAATCCCCTATTAGCAATACCTGTGTAACCCCCATGCTAAGGGATCCCCTATTAGCAATACCTGTGTGACCCCCATGCTAAGGGATCCCCTATTAGCAATAACTGTATAACCCCCATGCAAAGGGATCCCCTATGAGCAATACCTGTGTAACCCCCATGCTAAGGGATCCCCTATTAGCAATAATACGCACTGTACTGCAGCAATACGCACTGTACTGCAGCAATACGCTCTGTACTGCAGCAATACGCACTGTACTGCAGCAATACGCTCTGTACTGCAGCAATACGCACTGTACTGCATCAATACGCACTGTACTGCTGCAATACGCATTGTGCTGCAGCAATACACAATGTACATCTGCAATATGCATTGTAATGCTGTAATACACAGTGTACTATTGCAATATACAGTGTACTCTTGCAATACACACTGCAATATGCAATATGCATTGTACTGCTGCAGCACACACTACAGTATACTGCTGCAATACACCTTGTGCACCGTACGATGTGCAGGGATACAGGTGTGTCCGTGTACTGCTGCACTGCACATGCAAAACCCTCAAAAGTACTCATTTTACCAAGGAAATATATAGCATTTTAATAGATGCTTTAATGTAATAACTTAAGCTTGTGCTTATAAATAGGTGTCAATCACCTACATTTAGGGCCATGTTTACTTAATGGTACTAAGCCAAAAGGCACCGGACTTTTCATATTAATAGTCAGTAAGGTGCCTTCTAGATTATCCGCATTTAAAACCCTGGCCCTTCTTCTGCTTGACATGCCACTGAGGCCCGGGAACAGGGAGCAGTCACATTAAGCATGACACATAGACAAGTGAATTAAATATGCCCCCTCCCTTTCTACTCACTTGTGCTGCAGTGACACGTGCAAATTAGACGTACTGTCGCCAATTGCGACGCAGCTATTAATGCGGCCAGCTTTATAATGGCCCTCATTGTGCGTACGGGGGGGCCCCATCTGGGTTTGTGGGAGAGGAGACTGTCAGTCAGTGCGCTCCCAGCCCTCCCCCTCTCTCTTACAATCAGCGGTATTGTCGGAGCTCTGAAAGTCGCGCTATTGTGGGCTGGGGGATAATTACAGCTTGACGGTGTTTTTCTGGAACGAGAGACACAAGTCTGTGCGAACGGCCCAATTCAGCAGAAAGTAACAAAGCCGAGGGGGGGGGGGGGGAAAGAGCTGGAACAAACACTGCAAACTTTACAGGCACGTCAGCGGTTTGTGCTCGCCTGCAACGCGCGGCCAGGAGCAAACCCTTTCTGGGGCGAGGAATAGCTCCGGTTCCCATTGCCCGGGCACCTTGCTTCTATTCAGTAGGGTGATGGGAAGCAGAGTAACACCCACTTACCATTACAGTGACTTCCATTCATTTCAATAGGCCTCGGTGGGTTGTTAACTGTGCGTTACCGGCGCCCCACTATATCAAGAGACGGACAACTTCAGCCCCCACGGGCCGCCAGTAGGTCAGGTTTTAAGTAGTGGCGTAGTCAATGACTGAGCCACTGAGTGAGCCGCCTGTGCTGAAGCAGGGATATCTTAAAACCTGACCTGTTGGTGGCCCTTAAGTACTGGAGTTGGCCGTATCTACACTATATATTACCAGCTGATTTTTTTTAAAGGGCGAGTCGCCGGGCTCCCACGCGGGATTTCAGAGCTTCATTGTGCGGTACCGCCCGTTCAAGTCAATGGGACTTAATATGGGAATAAACCGGGACAGCCTGCGTGGGGACTCGGTAAATCTCGGACTCTGGTCTGCAGCGGAAGAAGGACGGTCAGCAGATTTCTGGGAGGCGTGGAGTAATACTCTGCAGATCTCACATGAGGGGGGTGGGTGGGTGATATGCAACGCTCTGCAGGTCTCCAGCTTAAAAGCCATCATTTGATGCTGTTCTCTGACAGAGAATATTCTGTGCGCGGACCCGCAGGGTTTTAGCAGCGTGGGGCGAATGCTTTGCCTTCTCTATCAGGGAAGGATGTGAGAATATATGGCTCCGGCCATTCTGAGATGGAAGTGGGTCAGTATTACATACATGTGAAATGAAGGTCCGAGCAATCGCTTATCTCGGGGTTCATGGGCAGTGTATTTCCTTCCACCAAGGGGTTTCCGTCCCGTGCAACGAGTTGGCCGGAGAGAAAATCAGCTGGACTGATGTACACAAAGCAAAGGCAGGCAAAGGAGATGTGCGGATCAATGCGCAGTGTAAGGGGCACAGCAGGCGGGTGTTAATCACGGACCGTTCGCAGGCCATTTAGTGATTTGTCCTGGGTAGGACCGGGTCAGGGCTATCACTGGAGTTATGCTATTATTTTCTAAGGGATGCTCAACTCCAGTCCTTACGCACCTCCAACAGTTCAGGTTTTCTGGATATCTCTGCTTCAGCACCGGTGGCTCAATCAGTCCCTGATTCAGCACAGGTGGCTCAATCAGTCTCTGCTTCAGCACGGGTGGCTCAATCAGTCCCTGCTTGAGCACAGTGGCTCAATCAGTCCCAGCTGCAGCACAGATGGCTCAGTCAGTCCCAGCTTCAGCACAGGTGGCTCAATTAGTCCCTGCTTCAGCACAGGTAACTCAATCAGTGCCAGCTGCAGCACAGGTGGCTCAATCAGTCCCTGCTTCAGCACCGGTGACTCAATCAGTCCCTGCTTCAGCACAGGTAACTCAATCAGTGCCAGCTGCAGCACGGGTGGCTCAATCAGTCCCTGCTTCAGCAGAGGTGGCTCAATCAGAGGCTTAGTCTTTGACTGAGCCTCTGATTAAGCCACCTCTGCTGAAGCTGGGGTATCCTGACCTGTTGGTGGGGGGGGGGGGGTGAAGGGGACACGAGGGCTGGAGTTGAGCCCCCCTGTCTTAGGGTTTACTGGTGAAACCCCCCCCAAATCATTCAACAAGAACACTAGCATTTGTTTAGGGAAATGTCTGTTAAATTAAGGATTAGCTGGTGATTGCTGAGCACTAATGTCCTTGTAATCTGTTTTTATAAGCTAGTTATTCAACCCTATCACGGTAAACTGGTAATGTTGGAGTGGGGGAGGATTTATAGGCCCAGAGCACGGTAACCCCAGCGCACTGATTGGTGAAGCATTGCAGTCTCGATTGGAGCTGCTGTAAGCAGTTAAAGATCTATTGCCTCGGAACCTATAAAGTCCCTTTGCTTATGGCCATTACAATGAGAAACGGTGTTTCTAACAACCAGTCAGTTATAAAAGTTGCATAATTGTGTGCCGGCCACTCGTGCTGTGAAAGGGTTAATTGTTATCGCTGCTTAGACTAAACAGCCCAGGTCTAACACACAGGAGAGTTCCTGAAATGATGCAGAGTGCTGCTACTGTACTTTTTTTTTTTTTTTTAATGGCCCTTCGACCGTAGACCATAGAGATTGCGAGAGAGACAGGGGCCGGGTTTAATCGCAGCCACAGACCCAAAGTTTAAGTGCTGGGGGAATAACACTGGAAGTCAGAGATCTCATTAGTGGAGCAATTATGAATCCTACGGGGATAGTTACGCTGTTCATAATACAGCGCTGGAAAGCCGCTCACCGCGGAGAGAGAGGCGACCGCAGGGATAACACCCCATCCAGATCCAACACTGCACCCGGCGGCCAGTCACACACACTGCAGACGGGACCTTGCTGTGTAACCCTTTCACTGCCGGGAAAGGCCGGCTGCTGCACTCCGCTTCGTCAACAGGGATAAGATATGTTTAACCTCTTAACTTGTGACAGAAAGGGTGTGATAGGCGCTCCTAGGTGGTAATGTGACAACAAATCGAGTGTTCACAGTCAGTCACATAGAGGCGTGCGCCGTGCACAATTACATGGATAAATGTGAAAATGAACGTCAAATAAACGTGCAATAAATTGACAAAGTGGGGGAAAAAAAGCTCAAAACCCCTAAGAAGAATGGTCCAAATTCTCCTCTGTAGACGAGTGCAAGGAAGCGTTTGGGAGCGCATGCATCACCATGCAACGAGAACATGGAAGCATTACACAGGGCAGTGTGCCTCCACTGGGTCAGGATATCTCAGGAGGTTCTGGGGAAAGCATTACACAGGGCAGTGTGCCTCCACTGGGTCAGGATATCTCAGGAGGTTCTGTGGAACGGGGACTCGCATTTCCCCAGAACAGACACAGCCGGATGGGTCACCCTCTTCCTGGAACCACCGGTGGTGTGTGGGGTTCCCTCGGTGGCGTGGTGATGGGGGGATCTCAATGCAAACAGAATAAACCCGTAGTGCAGACGGTATGGACTAATGGTTTATAAAGGTGCCAGCAAAAACACACATTAAAACAGGTGTGTAAAACTAGGGAACATAGGCCCACACACCAGCAGTGGTTCCAGGAAGAGGGTGACCCATGCGGCTGTGTTTGTTCTAGGGATACTATGCGAGTCCCCGTTCCACAGAACCTCCTGAGATATCCTGACCCAGTGGAGGCACACTGCCCCATGTAATGCTTTCCCCAGAACCTCCTGAGGTTCCTGACCCAGTGGAGGCACACTGCCCCATGTAATGCTTTCCACAGAACCTCCTGAGGTTCCTGACCCAGTGGAGGCACACTGCCCCATGTAATGCTTTCCACAGAACCTCCTGAGGTTCCTGACCCAGTGGAGGCACACTGCCCCATGTAATGCTTTCCACAGAACCTCCTGAGATATCCTGACCCAGTGGAGGCACACTGCCCCATGTAATGCTTTCCACAGAACCTCCTGAGATATCCTGACCCAGTGGAGGCACACTGCCCCATGTAATGCTTTTATGTTCTCTTTTCATGGTGATGCCTGCGCTCCCCAACGCTTCGTTAACCCCTTCACTGCTTGACTTATGGGAGGTGGCTGCCGGGCAGAGGCTGCTACCCCTCTTTGAGGGACTGCGCAGTGAGGAATAAAGAAAGATCAATGAGCGTTTCAGAGGGTTGGTTGGGGGCATCCCTGCGGGACTTATTTAAGGTGGGGTTAAAGGGGGAGATGATTTTTACCACCAAAAGACATTACTTCTGCCCCCCCACCCCCTGTTTTTGATTGGAAATGAATGACTAAGACATGATGGGATGAAACACGTGGAATATTTAAAGGGCGACTCAGTATTCCAGGTGGCAACGTGCGGGAGGGGGGTGTGCAAAACTTTCACACGACTCGCACGTTCGTCTCAAATTCTTAACTGCAAGGACCACACGCAGGGCGGCGCCAGGAGCCGGCTGGAGCTGGTACTTAGGAGTAGGAATGGTACTGACGGAGCTCACGTGAGGAGTTGGACTGATTGAGTTAAAGTGATGGCCACACTGACCAGCAGTGATAGGGAGGACGAGTTCCTGCTGGCTGACAGCCCTCAGCCTCTTTGTTGTACAAGTCAGAGGGGGATTTGGGGGTGTGCTAGGCCATAAGACAGCGGTGGCAACTCCAGTCCTCAAGAGCCACAGACAGGTCAGGTTTTAAGGATATCCCTGCTTCAGCACAGGTGGCTCAATCAGTGGCTCAGTTGAAGACTGAGTGCTGAAGCAGGGATATCCTTCAAATCTGACCTGTTGGTGGCCCTTGAGGACTGGAGTTGGCCACTGCAATAGGAGCCAAGACTAGTGTTACCCAGTCTTGTTGGCCATGGGTCCCCTATGCCTGAATATAACCACTGTTCATAAGTGAGAGGTTGCTGAACACAACACCCCTAATCCACTATACAAGATGGTGAGAATCAGCCCTCCCAATATCAATAAGAGACAGAAACTGTTTGGGTGCAGGGAACCTCAAGGGTCTCCTGGGGCACTCATACTGAAGTATATACCCAGGAGAGGGGGGAACCAGCAAACAAAAAAGGCAAAAAACAAGTAAATCAGAATATGTGTTCTGAGCTGGTGAGAGAACCATCCGGTTCCACGGGTTTGCAAACACGGAACCGATGCTAAATCTGCTCTCACGCCGTCCTATTCTCACATTCGCCTACGCTCGGCAGACATCTGTGCGGTGAGCAGGAGAACTTTTATAGCAAAATGATGGAAAATGTGTGGGTAAAAAGGTTCACGAAAATGTAACAAATGTGTGCATTTCTTGGGAAAATAATACCAATGTGTGCGTTCCCGACTGGAGCCCGTCCACACATCTCTAGTGGTGGAGTATGTTTATACGCTAAACCAGATTGAAAGCTGTTTGTAAGGGCACACAATTATGAAGGGATTGGTGAAAATGTAGAAACCATGTAAATAGAAATGTGCCGGAGTCTGCGACACATGTTGGTCGGGAATCGGCTGTGAGCCACCAAGTATTTGCGATACTGAGAGAGCCAAGTGACTTTTGCAAATGGAAAATGCAGCAAAAGTGGATCATGTTTTAATTAATATATATATATATATATATATATATATATATATATATATATATATATATATATATATATAATATTCAGGACTCTATGTCCACAGGTTTAGCACTCTATATTGGTCGTGAAGGGACTTGAAGGTTTATTAAGGGATAATAATATTATTAGTGAGTGTCAGTATGGATTCATGAGGGATAGGTCATGCCAAACTAATCTTATTAGTTGCTTTGAGGAAGTAATTCGGAATATAGATCAAGGCAATGCAGTTAATGTGATCTATTTAGATTTGGCAATGGCTTTTGATACGGTGCCACACACAAGCTTAGTGCACACAATACAGGACATCGGTCTGGTGTAAATATTTATACTTAATTAAATTATTTTATATTAATGCTGCAGTCCCAGCTGCCGTTTAAAAAAAAACAAATTCATTCACTATGTGCATCATTACAATCGTTACCCTGACAAGTGATTAGCTAAGCTGCTGATCGATCCGTTCTCCTGTAATCGATCGCTGAAGATTCGGCTCGGGGGTTCACTAAATGCATGCTGGGTAATCTTCTGCTGAACTGACAGCCAAAGTTCTGTGAGGAAGATCATGTGACCAGGCAGGCGCTAGATTCAATTGGTTCACTGCTAGAGAGGGCAGGGCTCAAAAAGGTGATGCTGTTTCAGAAGGGGAAGGGGATGTGACTTTGTAAATGGTTGCTATAGGAACACAAATGCTTGTTACATTAGAATACATTAAACATGTCTTAATTTTTTTTTTATTATTCAGGTTCCAAAAGGGTGCAAAGCTTTACAGGGGTACTATACAGGTAGTTTAGCACCCTTTTGTGGATAGAGCGCAAAGCTTCCATCTTTCCTGACACGAAATGATGTAAGGTTGCAAAATCAGAGCAGGATGTCATTTGTCCGCAGAAGGACAGCTTGGGAATATATACTGTATGATAGATGTGGGGTTTAAAGCAGCAAAGCCCCCTCTGTTATCCGGTATGGGTCTGCATGCTGCAGGCACAAGCCATTTCGTAGGTGCGTTTCTTTTTTAATAAATCAGTTCTGTACTGAGAAAATACTTGTAGCATTATTTTTTAAAAACAACTCTGAATTACATTTTTGATGTACTGCTGCGGCCAAGTTTATTCGAGCATTTGCCCGTTCTTGGCCGCAGCAGTAGCCTGGCGCGCGCCCGAGGGTGACGGGCGCGCGCCGAAGCAGCGGAAGAGCGCCCTCCGATCGGGGCGCTCTCCCTACCGCTGCCGGGTCCCCCGGAACCCCCTGCCGCCGTCCCCCACATCGCGGGACACCAGGGCTCCCTCGGGGAGCCCTGGACGCGCGTGCAGGGGGCGCAGCCTCCCGAAGAAGCGTGACCGTGCGTCTATGACGCGCGGCACGCCGAGGGGCGGCCACTAGCAAGCCGGGAAATCTCCCGGCTTGCGGATCTGGCCGATGCGCAATAAAGCGTGTCGGTAGTGTATTATAATGTAACAAGCATTTTTTGTTTCTATAGCAATCCTCCTCTGTAGTCATTTAGTGAACCCCCGAGCCAAGTCTTCGCTGATAGATCACAGGAGCACTGATCGATCGGCAACTGGGCTAATTTCTTATCATTGTGTGGATTGTATTGATGCACATATTAAAGGGGGGGGGGAATAAAAAACGTCAGCTTTCAGATGAAAGCCTCCGGTCACGCGGGCCAATAGGAAGCCGCAAAGGGATGATGTCACAGTTTCCTATTGGCCCGCAGGACGTGGGGCATTTGAAGCCGCCATTTTGTCACCCTGACAAGCTCCCTGCCTGCATACATAACATACCGACACCCGCTACGAGAAGCAAGGGGTCCTAGGTGCTAAAATGAACACAGTTCAGCTACGGATAACCCCCCTGCTTTCATCCTAGAACTAAACAAAATGAAGAAGGTGCAGTGCAAGGCGTTGTGCTGCTTTAATATAAATGTGAGGATATGCATTTGGAAGCAACAATAAGCCGTTTAGCCTACAAACGAAATAGGACACTAATAGGTCAATCCTTAGGAACGCTTGTACACAGTAAATTTAACATTAGTGCTCAAGGTCAGGCAGTAGCTGCAAAGGCTACCAGGATATGAGCATGAGAAAAAAGCTGTACAGCGGAAACAGGACACAGGTCATGATTTGTGACCCTGTATAAATCCTTAGTAAGACAATAAAAAGAGCTTTCTGCACACACAGGCAAATGTAAAGGTCTAAACGTAACAAGGGTGCTCAAGGTATGCCCACGACATAAAGGTTACATAAATAACACACACGCAATGAACCAGATAGCACACCAAAGAACAAGCCAGATACAATATGCTTCATAATTAACAGCATGCACAGGGGGCTCGAGGGGTGCGAACGTTTCATTAATACTTCCTCATTTAAGTCAACGCGCTTTACAGTGTCTTCTGGCGTCGGAAGGTATTTAATGAAATGACACCGCTTAGTAAACATGGGCCCATGTCTTTCTCTTGCAGTCCCAGCCAGAATTGTTAACATCTCGTCCAGTGTGACACTTAATGAGGGCAGCAACGTGAACCTCCTGTGTCTCGCTGCGGGGAAGCCTGAGCCGACGGTCACCTGGAGCCAGCTGAAAAGTAAGCAAGTGCCAGGGTGTTTCCGCCTGTGACTGGGCAGTGTATTATGGTCTCTGCATATTCATCAGGGTAGGGTGCAAAGGAGAGCTGGGATTAGTACAGGATGCTGTGTGTGCAGAGGAGAGCTGGGATTAGTACAGGATACTGTGTGTGCAGAGAAGAGCTGGGATTAGTACAGGATGCTGTGTGTGCAGAGGAGAGCTGGGATTAGTACAGGATGCTGTGTGCAGAGGAGAGCTGGGATTAGTACAGGATGCTGTGTGCCCTCCCGTCCGCTCTCCCCCCACCCTCCCGTCCGCTCTCCCCCTCCTCCTAGCGGGAAATTTAACTCACGGGCAACGCCGGGTCTCTCAGCTAGTCTACAATAAACCTGGAATAATGTCACGTCAGCAGGAAATCCACAAAATGGACCCTAAAAATAGTGATGTGGGGAAACTATACAAGGGAAGGGATACCATAATGTGAAAGGAGGAGGGAACAGCAAAATTAGGGGTGGGGGGGTAACAAGGGGGACAACGTTTCGGGGTAAGAACCCCTTCCTCAGACCCGTTTCCTCAAGTCCAAAGGGACAAAAAGGTACTTCCCTAACCCCACTATATAGAACACAACCAAACACAAAATGCTATGAAATAGAATAAAGCAAAAGTTCAATAAGTCCAGATCCTAGTAGGAGAATATAATTCTCAAAAGATCGAAAGTCCAACCGTAAAGTCCTTGGTCGGGTCTGGGTTATTCTGTCTCTCTCTCCCTGTCTCTCCGTCTCTCTCTCCCCGTCTCTCCGTCTCTCTCTCCCCGTCTCTCCATCTCTCTCTCCCTGTGTCTCTCTCCCCGTGTCTCCGTCTCTCTCCCCGTGTCTCCGTCTCTCTCCCCGTGTCTCCGTCTCTCTCCCCGTGTCTCCGTCTCTCTCCCCGTGTCTCCGTCTCTCTCCCCGTGTCTCCGTCTCTCTCCCCGTGTCTCTCTCCCTCCTAGTCTATTGTAGATTTCGCTTTTTTCATTACCACTCACATTTTGGCATATTCCGGGTTTTGACCATTTTTCTAATGGAACATTTCCGTGTGTTTATATATTGTTTTGGGAGGAACTGGGGTCCTCTCACTGTTCCTAATTGCACCCTGCAAACAATATCATATTTACCTTGCTTCAAGTGTGCTGTCTACCATTATTGTTTTATACCATTTAGATAGTTTATCATATCTACAGTATATAGGACTTGTGTTTACTTGCGTTTAAATGCTTACTTTAATACTCTGTTTCTCTCTATTCTAGAGCCCGGCTTCAGTCTCAATAACGGTGTGACTTACCCAGCTTCTCCTCTGCTACTTGGTTTGTTCTCTTCCATGTTCGTCTACGTCCTACGTAGAATCTAAAAAAAAAAATCCAGAAAAAAATTCTCACAATGGGCAGAAAAAAATAAAATATTACCCACAAATAAAATAAAAAATATCAATAAAAATACATTTTTTTTGACGGAATCCGACACTGTGAGGGAACAAATTATGCATTTCGAAACCGCGTCATTGACTCGTCTACCAAGAAAGAGAAGAGAGAGGTGGATTTAAACCAGATGAAAAAAAAAGATAGACAATACAGTACGTGACGGAGAAACAATGTGGCTGAACGATAGAGGAGGAGAGAAACTTAGATTATGAAGGAAACAAATGAAGAGAGAGTGTAACAAGGCGGAAAGAGACACCAAGCGAGATTAGACGAAGAAGAACCTCATTGGTATATGAGATACAGAAGGCTGTAATTCATTGTTTTTAACCCTTCCAGTGCTGGAGCTTGCAAACTTCATTGGCACTGAAAGGGCTAATGTTTCATTGTAGTCCCCCACCACATCTCATTTACAATTTGATCTTCTCGAAAGACCCAACAACCCCAATGTAAACGTTGAGAGGCCGGTCCCTCGGCTGGCCTCACTTCCCTAGCACTCTATCACTGTTACTGTGACCATTACACCGAGACTCTCTCAATACCCTCTCGTCCCGAACACACCAAGACTTCCAGCCCAATAAGTGTTGATTCTTTACTGTAAATTGCCAACTGTTTCTGAACCTGAATGCTAAATATTAGCCAATGTTCTCCTGCACGACCTAGAGCAAGAAAAAGACTGAGGGGCAGAGAGAAATGGGACATGAGTAACATAAGGTACCGGGAGAAGTGTTGTAACGAGTTGGCTTTAGTTTATACCTTCAATAACAAATGATCTTCACGGCTCATCACCTCCGAAATGAAGTTGATATAATTTGGGGTGAATCATGATACTTGAGTTGTCAGTGTACTGTACCTGTTTCTCCAATCCTTCTGCAAACCCATTTTAAAGCACTCCTGGAACTCTGGGAAACTACCTGAAACAGACTTTTCAAATGTAGCATGTAATAAACATTTCGAGGTGTACAGCTGTTGACTAGGGGGACCGGGGAACAATGAGTGATAGGCAATTAAAATGTACGACTGAGAAAGTTGAACCCACTCATGTTGCAGAGCTGAAAGATAAGGGAGGTCCACGTATAATATGTCGACATTTCCACCATTCGATTGGGATATATAAGGGAGGGTGCACAGTCCCTGAAACCTGCCACTGTTTCATATGCCTGCCATTCATCACCAGTGTCTGTGACATTCTTGTGGGTATTATAAAGACCCTATTCCCCTTTTTTAGAAGAGAAAGAAGGGGATCAAGGGGCCTTGAGTATTGTCTGACTGTTAGCTGTCTGTCTGCATGGTCCTATCACTGACTGCAAGTCCTGGGCCCGTCGTTACTCATTGTGTTATTTTGACATGGAAATGGACTCAGACCTCCCGGGCTGCCATGTTTGGGACATACACTGGTGTGGAGATGGAAGAGGCTGGGATAAGCAACATTTTGGAAACTTCTGTCACCCACCAACGTGTTACAAGATCTATAATTACCAGGACCCAATACAAGCACTTCACCCATCGCCCACCAAAAAAAAATCTGTCAAGCAGGGCGCTCCTGCTGGTGTCTCCAAAATGGCGGGCCTCCCACAAGCGTGTCTTCGTCCTTGACGTCTTTTTGTCCGTCCACCTGTTTGTAACAGATACACGTGGGACCGAAAAATGGGCCCAACAAGAGCTTCCAAGCTGTGCGTCAAAGCAATGCATTCTGGGATTTCAGTCATGGTTCCTGCGTGGGGTTTTGCGTCTATGTCGGGGGCACTTTATGGCTCATCACAGGAAATTCAAGGCAATTTGTTTTCTTTTGTTTTTCTTTTTGCAAAAAGATAAAAAAAAGTTACTTGTGAATATTGGCGAACAAATGTAAAAAGTGTTATAATATAAGAGAGAGAAAACTCTACAGCAGAGTGTGTGGTAATTTACATGCAAACGTCACCTTTATACACGTGTCCCACATGTCCATTCCCACGGATTTGCAGTCGACTTCACTGATTTGGCGCCACAGCAAATAGTACTTTTCCATTAAAATGCTATTGTCTGGTGCAGAACCCCAAATATCCTTATGGGTGACATCTCTACATATAGCACTGCCGAACTTTACCTATAAAAACATTTATTCATGGCAGGGGCACAAGCTCACCCTGCCACCCCTCATACACCAGCATAAAAAGAGAAGGGTCACAATCAGGGCACAGTCTCTGTACATTTATTACCCTGGGGTGAGTTCCTTTATGAAAACCAAACTCTACATTTTGAGTTCTGGTGGCACTAGTCACCTGGGTAGAAAAATAACCATTTAGAAAAAAGATTTGTAAGAGCTTGCTCTCCTAATACTCACCGTACTGGAACAGGTAATAGTGGGGCGCCATATGTTGTCGGGGGTCCAATCCTGTAATAGATCCTGTTATGGAACAGATACAATAGTAGAAAGGCAGGCGGGCACTCATATTGCCGAAAAAGTATCTTTATTGAGGCTACATATTCCCCCAACGCGTTTCGGTCTCAGCTGGGACCAAAACGCGTAGGAGGAATATGTAACCTCAATAAAGATACTTTTTCTTCAGTTTACGAGTGCCTTGCTGCCATTTTCTAACACAGAAAAATAGCCAACCATCTACTTACAAGGGTCTGGCCTGGAATCTATAGATCGGGCTCAAACAGATTTTTGACAATCCAACGTAGTCGGACAGGAAGTAATCCCTTTAAATGTGTTGTTTAAAAATTGGCTATTTTTTTAGGGGGGGGGGGGAATCGGCTATTTTTTTTTAATGAAAT
Source organism: Ascaphus truei (assembly GCA_036426205.1). Classification (NCBI taxonomy): domain Eukaryota; kingdom Metazoa; phylum Chordata; class Amphibia; order Anura; family Ascaphidae; genus Ascaphus; species Ascaphus truei. The sequence goes on from CM071572.1 coordinate 2,645,830, forward strand.
ATCTTAAAAAGTTGTATTTTTTGCTAACACCTGACTGTAGTAAAAAAGGCTTGCACTGCTGTACGCTATGAAAAATAATAATGCAGTGATACAGTACTGTATAAAAAGGCAAATAACCAATAGTGAACAATTAACAATAATAAAAGCCCAGGTAAGGTGAGAACCCTTTGATCAGGCATGGTCAACTCCAGTCCTTAAGGGCTACCAACAAGTCAGGTATTAGGGAGATCTCTGCTTCAGCACAGGTGGCTCAATCATCATGACTGATCCACTGAGTGATCCACCTGTGCTGCAGCAGGGATATCTTGAAAACCTGACCTGCTGGTGGCCAGTGAGGACTGGAGTTGGCTACCCCTGCCTTAGATGTAGAAAAAGCAGAGAATCTTATCAAACACTATGTCATAGTCTTATTTAGGTAATAATGACCAGTGATATCATTGACTACAGTTATATCATTAAAACGCTCTGTACATGGATGGCGTGCTGCAATAAAGATACACATACATTAATATATACATTGAACCTATATATACACTAGTGTGTCTGCTGATCTCCTGGAAGAACGCCTGGAATTCTTCACTTTAAAGATTAGAAGAAGAAAAGAAAAAAGCTCGAGACATGAGCCCTCATCGTTTATTAATAAATAATATATGTTATGCAAAGGTAAGTAATGCGCTCACAAACAGAAAAAAGAAAAGTGCTTGTCGCAAATCAGGCTTCCCAGCACGATGCACATGCAGGCAGTCTGATGGGGCATTTTCAAAGACCCTACAGAGTGCAGTAGTGTGCCTGGGCAGCAAACTATGATGTCAGAAGTCGGTGAGCTCTCACTGTGATCTTGGCTGCATTTAGCAAGAATGTGAACTGGCAAACTCCCTATGCGTTTTGTGGCTGTGGCCACTTCATCAGGGGTTAAGTTGGATCCACTGATGAAGTGGCCACAGACAGTCACAAATAAGTAGAAACAGTTTAGTTCACCAGATCGCATTCTATAGACTGGCAGCCCAGGTGCCCTGCCTTCAGCAGACTGAACGGTGTGAACTTTCTGACTCTTTGACTGACTTCTGAGGCCATTAGTTACTGTACTCTTTAGCGTATTTGCAAATGCTCTATCAGACTGACTAAGTCTGCATCACGGTACTGGGGTTCTCCCTCCAGGCAGCACCTCTGCTGTCTTACAACCACAAGCAGCGGCACAGCATAAAGCCACCATTACTGATTGTCTTATCAGAAGGAGCAAAAGGCCTCTTCTAAAATAAAAACATGTATTTACATCCAGACATCTCCCAACATAGAAGAATTCCCAAACAAGTGTAACGGGTATTCCCTCTAGTATGACCCACCCAATCTCATATTGGCCCCTGTGGTCTAACCAGTCCCCATTACATGGTCGTGTCTGGTGGTGCACCTGTAGGCAACAGGACTCCTGAGTGTCCCGCATGATGGTGTTCAGGGATTGTCAATCCAGACAGGCAGCTGAGGTAGTGTGTGCGAGTCCTACCTATATCACGTGCAGCGCCTCCACCTCATCAGGATCTCTGCGTCCGCAGGGAGATGGGTCTGATGAGGAACTCCTTCTTGGTGGTGACTTCCACTGGAAAGTAACTTCACACTCACACAGTGGGGTTGTCTTTGAACAGGGCATCTTTATTGTTGATGTAGCAAACTGTCCCCTTGCAGTGATCAGCTCAGCCGCACATCTCGCCGTACTGTCCCTTGAAAAGGTACGCCCTCCCAATGGAGTGGGATCCCCTCTCCCCGCAGGGAGATCACCCCTGTGCCAGGTCCCTGGACACAGTGTGGCCTTGTCAGGCTTAATGTAAAAGTGGGCCACTAGTTACTGCACTAGTGGGCCCTTCATTTCCCAAGTCTCAACACAGACTTATTCCTGTAACTCTCCACCGCTCTCCCTCCCACTCACTAACTTTGAGCAGTGCTGTGCCTTATATACCTCAGGAAACAGGCACATCTCTGATGTCACTAACTGTGGACTCAGAGCATGTAGCCACTCCCATCCATACATAGGGCACCTCACCAGGGTGTGAGGGCAAACCTCCATGATTACTGCTGGCATCCCTGTAACTTACCAGGTTTACTGCCAGCAGGGGAGACAACTGCAGACCATTTTACAGCATGGCTACACAAGTATTTGGGGGGGGGGGGGTGGAGAGTCACAGAGAGTACGCTGCATGTAGTGAGTGATGTGTATAGGAAGGATGGGGGGATACAGTGCATTAAAGGGGACAATGTCCGTGTTATACTTGCAAGGTTAAGCGTCAAAGCAATAGGTCCAAATGGGATTCAGCAAAAGTTTCCTGAAAGAGTTTATAGAGCTGCTAGTCACACAGGAATAGGTACGGTCAGGGAAAAGGGGGAGGTGATATGATGGAGACTTTCACAATCCGAAGAGTATAAATAAGGTACAAGACATCGTTTGGGGAGACAGAAATGCCAAAGCAAAGAGCGATGTGCGGAGAGAGGGGGAGCTGGGGCCAGGAGCATTCAGGAGCAATGTGAAATGGTGGCGGTGGCGGTAAAGAAATGACTGGGAACTGTGACAGTTCCGGGTACAGGGGGTAAACTCAATGAGAAAGAAGACCTAATGTGCAAAGACAAGAGAGAATAGAGCAGAGGGGCTCAAACGGTTTCATCAAGGGCTCGGGCTACCAACAGGGATAGCCTCAAAGCCTGGCCTGGTGGACCGAGTTAGAGTACCACTGGAATAGTGCAGGTGACCACTGGAATAGTGCAGGTGACCACTGGAATAGTGCAGGTGACCACTGGAATAGTGCAGGTGACCACTGGAATAGTGCAGGTGAGCACTGGAATAGTGGAGGTGAGCACTGGAATAGTGCAGGTGACCACTGGAATAGTGCAGGTGACCACTGGAATAGTGCAGGTGAGCACTGGAATAGTGCGGGTGAGCACTGGAATAGTGCAGGTGACCACTGGAATAGTGCAGGTGAGCACTGGAATAGTGCAGGTGAGCACTGGAATAGTGCAGGTGACCGCTGGAATAGTGTAGGTGACCACTGGAATAGTGCAGGTGAGCACTGGAATAGTGCAGGTGAGCACTGGAATACTGCTGGTGAGCACTGGAATAGTGGAGGTGACCACTGGAATACTGCTGGTGAGCACTGGAATACTGCTGGTGAGCACTGGAATAGTGGAGGTGAGCACTGGAATACTGCTGGTGAGCACTGGAATAGTGGAGGTGACCACTGGAATAGTGCAGGTGAGGACTGGAATAGTGCAGGTGAGGACTGGAATAGTGCAGGTGAGCACTGGAATAGTGCAGGTGAGCACTGGAATAGTGGAGGTGAGCACTGGAATAGTGGAGGTGAGCACTGGAATAGTGCTGGTGAGCACTGGAATAGTGCAGGTGACCACTGGAATAGTGCAGGTGAGCACTGGAATAGTGCAGGTGAGCACTGGAATAGTGTAGGTGACCACTGGAATAATGTAGGTGACCACTGGAATAGTGTAGGTGAGCACTGGAATAGTGCAGGTGAGCACTGGAATAGTGCAGGTGAGCACTGGAATAGTGCAAGTGACCACTGGAATAGTGCAGGTGAGCACTGGAATAGTGTAGGTGAGCACTGGAATAGTGTAGGTGAGCACTGGATTAGTGTAGGTGAGCACTGGATTAGTGTATGTGAGCACTGGAATAGTGTAGATGGTCCTTCTCTGCAGTGAGTTCTTAATGACATGTAACTGTGTCCCACTCCCAGCTCTAATACGGAGGCAATCTAATACTGAGGCAATCCTTCTACAAAATAACACCCCGTGTAACTAATCAAATTGCTTTTACTTACACAACACGGCCCAACAAACAACATTTAGCAATACAATAATTTCCATTAAATAAACTCCCCTACAACGCGGGTAACAATGATACACACTGTAACCGCACAGCAGCACTACACAGGGAAAGAGATAGCTGTGCATGCAAGCACAGGGGAAGCACAATGAGAGATAGCTGTGCATGCAAGCACAAGGGATGCACAACGAGAGATAGCGGTTCCTATCCCAGCTTGGGGGGGACTGAAAATAGCTGCATTTATAGCACTGAGGGGTGTGATATATGAGAGATAGCTGCGCTTATACCACCGAGGGTGTGATATATGGGAGATAGCTGTGTTTATAGCACTGAGGGGTGTGATATATGAGAGATAGCTGTGCATGTCACAATGAGTATTGTGATATATGAGAGATAACTGCGCATGTCCCAGTGAGTATTGTGATGAATGTAGGTGTAACAGGGTATGTCCAGCTGTACCTGTTTCTCTCCACATAGTGTATTTGCTATGTAAGTCCTGTTAAGATCCAGGCATTAGCAGGTTAATCTATGGACCATTGACCCCCCTCCTGCTGCCCCAGAAAGTGAAGGAAGGTAGGTGGTGCCTCATGGCCTGTGTACAGCCCCTTGTATGTGGGTACACTCCATGAGCCCGCCCCCTCTAGAGGTTTCTATGGGAGTAGCCAAAGTTAGTGAGCAGTCTTCCTCTCAGCCCTGGAGAGAGAGGAGTCTGCCTCTGCACCTCAGGGTGTGAGGAGGTGGATGTTGGAGCTCCCTGCTCCTCAGGGAGTAAGGTGGGAGCTGTGAGTCTTCCCCATGGCGGGGTAAGCTTGCTCATTTTAGGCTGGCTAGCCTAAAGACCACCTGAATGAGAGCACTAGTGATGAAGGTGCACCGTCTAGAAAGCCTGGGGCGATTGGAGTGTGATATATGCTGCTAATAAGGCTGATGCAGAATGCCCTGCAATAAAGTACCCTTCAAGATACCTCTGCCTCTGGTGTCAGTTCCTGGGCAGGAGGGAGGTCATTGTGTAGTGATGGGGGCTGACACTTACACTCCGTGGGATCCATCACCGCTGGAGGCGCTGACACCACCATGAAGAACCCAGAGACCTGTGCGAGCCAGTCCTGTTCCTGTCTCTTTACCATCTGGCAGACAACTCAGACCTCCTGCAAACCAACAGGGAGAGCACCGTGCAATCATGGTCATGTGCCCACTCCCATACACTGGCCCCTAAGTGAGGTTGGGGGGGGACACGTGTTACATATGTATGTATGTCTTTATTTATATAGCGCCATTAATATACATAGCACTTCACTGTAGTAATACACGTGACAATCATATAAATAACAAATAATACAAATAACAGATCATGGAATAAGGGCTTCAGACATAAAAGTAACATTTAGGAAAAGGTGTCTCTGCTACAAAGAGCTTACAGTCTAATTGGTAGGAAGAACGTACAGAGACAGTAGGAGGGCGTTCTAGTAAGTGCGTCAGCAAGGGGCCAAGCTTTATGTATCATGTGTCTAGTATTAGCCACAGAGCTACTCATATGCTTCGTTAAGCAGGTGTGTTTTAAGGTTGGTCTTAAAGGTGGATAAAGAGGGTGCTAGTCGGGTATTGAGGGGAAGGGCATTCCAGAGGTGTGGAGCAGACAGTGAAAAGGGTGTAAGGCGGGAGAGGGCTTTATATGCAAAGGGGGTAGAGAGAAGACATCCTTGAGCAGAACACAAGAGTCGGGATGGTGCATAGCGAGAAATTAGGGCTGAGATGTGAGGAGGAGCAGAAGAGTGTAAAGCTTTAAAAGTGAGGAGGAGAATGGAGTGTGAGATGTGGGATTTGATCGGAAGCCAGGAGAGGGATTTCAGCAGGGGAGACGCTGAGACAGATTCAAGAAAGTGTAGAGTGATTCTGGCAACAGCGTTTAGGATAGATTGTAGGGGAGACACGTGAGAGGCAGGAAGGCCAGACAGCAGGAGGTTACAGTAATCGAGACGGGAGAGAATGAGTGTCTGTGTCAGAGTTTTAGCATTCGAGCAACAGAGGAAAGGGCGTATCTTTGTAATATTGTGGAGGAAAAAGCAACAGGTTTTAGCTACCTTTTGAATGTGAGAGAGGAGTCGAGTGTCACCCCTAGGTAGAGTGCTTGTGCTACTGGGTGAATGATAGTACTTCCAATAGTGATGTGGAAGGAGGTAGTAGGACCAAGTTTGGGAGGAAGTATGAGCAGCTCTGTTTTTGCCATGTTAAGTTTAAGTCGGCAGAGGGCCATTCAGAAACTTTGGTCTGTGCAGCAGGTGTAAGGTAAGGGGTTGAAAAGTTAATGTGTGTGTCGTCAGCAGAGAGGGGATATTTGAACCCAAGAGATGTGATTAGGTTAACTAGAGAAAGTGTGTACAGAGAAAAGAGAAGAGGTCCCAGGGCCCAGCCAAGGGGGACCCCCACAGAGAGATTGATAGAGGAGGAGGTGTTAACAAAAGAGACACTGAAAGTACGATGGGAAAGGTAAGAGGAGATCCAGGATAGAGTTTTGTTATGAATACCAAGAGTATGGAGAATGTGAATTAGAAGAGGGTGGTCCACAGTATAAAATGCTGCAGAGAGGTCGAGTAATATGAGCAGAGTGTAATGACCCCTGTCTTTCACAACATGGAGGTCATTAGTTATTTTAGTGAGGGCTGTTTCAGTGGAGTGAGCAGTGTAGAAGCCAGATTCTAAAGGGTCTAGGAGAGAATAGGTGTTGAGAAAATGGGGTAAGCAAGAGAATACAAGACATTCAAAGAGTTTAGAGGAAAAGGCAGGAGGTAGACAGGCCGATAGTTAGAAAGACAGGTAGGGTCAAGCCTGCTGTTTTTGAGCAATGGTATGACTGTTGCATGTTTGAAGGAGGAGGGAAAGGTACCAAAATAGAGGGAGGAGTTAAAAATGTGTGTGAGCGTAGGGATTATAGTAGGAGCAAGAGGTTTTAGGAGATGGGTGGGAATGGGGTCAAGAGGACAGGTGGTAGAGGGAGAAGAGGCGATCAACAGCGACACATCCTCCTCTGTGACAGTGGAAAAAAAGTCGAGGAAGGCAGGAGGAGAGTTAGGAAGAGGTGTAGGATGGACGGAGGATAAGAGGGGATGTCCTGATGAATGGATTCCACCTTTTTATTGAAATAGTCAGCAAAGTCCTGAGGTGAGATGGAGGAAGAAGAGGAGGCAGCCGAGGGTGGTCTGAGTAGGGAGTCAAAGACAGAGAAGAGTCGGGTGGATTAGACTTGTGCGTGTTTAGTGAAGAAAAGTACAGTAGAGGCAACGTTTATTCTAACATTTGCCGTAAACTAGCCGGGTTACATTCAGGGTATGTGCTGGGTATGTGCTGGGTATGTTCTGGGCTAGTTTGAGGCACGTTTAAGGCATTTCTGCATTGACTAACGACCCATAGGATTAACACAGCAGGGATCCCTGCCAGTCCAATTCAGTTTGAATGGGACTGCCAGGGACCCCCGCTGTTAATCTGATAGGCCATTAATCAATGCAAAAATGCTGGGGCTAGTTTAAGGAAATGTATTCAGGTGTACCTGGGTCTTTTGGGGAATTGCCACTGGTTTTTGTTAGAATAATCGCTGCCTCTACTGTAGGTTTGTTTAGTCTGAGAGAGGGCAGAGGTGAAACAGCACAGCATAAATTTGTAGTGAAGTAAGTCTGCGAGCGTATGAGATTTCCTCCAGAGGCGTTCAGAGGAACGAGTGCAGGAGCGCAGCATGCGCCTGTGGGAATTTAGCCAGGGTCTCGGGTGAGAAGGGCGAGAACGGCCGAGACAAAGGGGGGCATGTAGCTCAAGAGAGGAGGATAGTGCAGAGTTGTAGTTCCTGACCAGGTTATCAGGGTCTGGGGCAGAGCTGAGAGAGGAGAGGGAGGAGCGTAAAGTGGAATCAAAAGTGGGTAAATTAATAGAGCGCAGGTCTCAGCAAAAACGAGGGGTAGATGGAGGTGGAGAAGGGGAGAAGTGAGAGAGAGAAAATGAGATGAGGTGATGGTCAGAGAGAGGAAAAGGGGAAATAGAGAAATCAGAGAGAGAAGTTTTTAGTGAAAACCAGGTAAAAGATAGCTGTGCGTGTGTCAACGAGTATTGTGATATCCCAGTGTGGTCAGCAGATAGCTATGTTTGTTGTGTTGTTTGAGAGATAGCTGTGTGTCCCAGTGAGCGGAGCACTGGCTGTTTATGAACTCCACACTGTGTGTTATTAGAGGGGGAGGAGAGCTGACTGATTTATAATGAACATTTCCACCGCTCGGCATTAAACCGCAGGCGCTCGTCGCCCATAACTGCAGCCAGCTCTATTTATTAATAATTAGCAAATTGAAGCCAAATGAACAGTTAACATATCCCCTCTCTATTTACTGCCTGCTATCAATGGCTAATAAACCAGCTCACATATAGCAGGATTATTTACAGGAGCACTCATTTATATGTGCCAGAAATAAAACATTGTTTAACTCTTCCTGTGCTTGGGATCTGCAGAGCATCGCTTAATGCCTAGTCCACTCTGAGCTATAAAGATCTGCAGAACAATGGTTAATCCCTCCCATAATACAGATCTGCAGAGCATTGGTTAATCCCTCCCATAATACAGATCTGCAGAGCATTGGTTAATCCCTCCCATAATACAGATCTGCAGAGCATTGGTTAATCCCTCCCATAATACAGATCTGCAGAGCATTGGTTAATCCCTCCCATATACAGATCTGCAGAGCATGGTTTAATCCCTCCCATAATACAGATCGCAGAGCATTGGTTAATCCTCCCATAATGACAGATCTGCAGAGCATTGGTTAATCCCTCCCATAATACAGATCTGCAGAGCATTGGTTAATCCCTCCCATAATAAAGATCTGCAGAGCATTGGTTAATCCCTCCCATAATACAGATCTGCAGAACAATGGTTAATCCCTCCCATAATCAGATCTGCAGAGCATTGGTTAATCCCTCCCATAATAAAGATCTGCAGAGCATTGGTTAATCCCCTCCATAATAAAGATCTGCAGAGCATTGGTTAATCCCTCCCATAATACAGATCTGCAGAGCATTGGTTAATCCCTCCCATAATACAGATCTGCAGATGGCATTGGTTAATCCCTCCCATAATAAAGATCTGTCAGAGCATTGGTTAATCCCTCCCCAGATACAGATCTGCAGAGCATGGTTAATCCCCTCCATAAATACAGATCTGCAGAGCATTGGTGTAATCCCTCACCTAATATCAGATTGCAGAGCAGTGGTTAATCCCTCCCATAATACAGATCTGCAGAGCATTGTTAATCCCCCCCTAATAAAGATCTGCAGAGCATTGGTTAATCCCTCCCATAATACAGATCTGCAGACAATGGTTAATCCCTCCCATAATACAGATCTGCAGAGCATTGGTTAATCCCTCCCATAATAAAGATCTGCAGAGCATTGGTTAATCCCTCCCCTCCCATAATAAAGATCTGCAGAGCATTGGTTAATCCCTCCCATAATACATCTGCAGAGCATTGTTATCCCTCCCATATAAGAAGCTGCAGAGCATTGGTTAATCCTCCCATAATAAAGATCTGCAGAGCATGGTATATCCCTCCCATAATAACGATCTGCAGACATGGTAATCCCTCCCATAATACAGATCTGCAGAGCATTGGTTAATCCCTCCCATAATAAAGATCTGCAGAGCATTGGTTAATCCCTCCCATAATAAAGATCTGCAGAGCATTGGTTAACCCAGTGTCATTCCAGTCTCAGGGGTCCCAGAAGGAACAGGGACCCCTGAGAAGCTGGTGGTTCCGGGCCTTGCAGAGGCTCTTATTACCTGCAAAGAACAGGTGCTGTGTATGGATGTAGCTATCCATATCTATCGATCGATCTATTGATTGATTGGATAGATGTGTGTGAATGTATATATATATTTTTTTTATTTATTAATAAAATGTGTTACCAGGAAGTAATACAGTGAGAGTTACCTCTCATTGTCAAGTATGTCCTGGACACAGAGTTAAGAAAAATAATACATGGTTACAAATACAGTTACATAAGTGAACAGGGTATACATTATATACAAGACATTGCATGCACAGTTAAAGATAATATATATTATAGGCGCATGTAACAGTTACAGACTAAAATGTGAGACAGCCTTAGAGAATTGTCCTGTACTGTCTTCTTGTTTTTTAATCATGTAAACGATTAAACTTTTTTTATTTTTTCAACAACTGGTGAGTTGATCGGTGCTTTTTTCAATGGATCCTGCTGTTCAACCAATTTTTTTACCTACCTAAAATGTGAGACAGCCTTAGTTTTGAAAGAACTTGGACTGGTGGTGGATGTGAGAGTCTCCAGTAGGTTGTTACAGTTTTGGGGTGCACGGTAAGAGAAGGAGGAACGGCCAGTTACTTTGTTGAGCCTTGGGACAATGAACAGTCTTTTGGAGTCAGATCTCAGGTGATAAGTGCTGCATGTGGTAGCGGTGAGGAGCTTGTTCAGATAGGTGGGTTGTTTGCCTAGAAAGTATTTTATGGCAAGACAGGAAAGGTGAACTTTGCGCCTAGACTCAAGTGATGACCAATCTAGTTTTTGAGCATTTCGCAGTGATGTGTGTTATAGTTTCATTGGAGAACAAAATGGCGTATTGAATTGTAGAGGGTGTCAAGTTTTCTAAGGTGGGTTTGGGGTGCCGAGCCGTATAAGGGAAATGCGTCTTGCCATCCATACAATGGACTGAAATGTAATATGAAGCCCTGTGTTAATTGTTCCAGCACACACAGTATATACTGTATTTGCTGAAATGTCCCTGCAGTAAGATATATGTAGGTAACCCTACCAGACCTTTCAGATGCAGATTTACAGAGCATTGGAGGTATAGCCTAGCCTCCCGGCCGCTATGTCTTTTTCCTGGGCCCTACTAATGTAAGCCCTGTTAAGTGCGGGCAGTGGGTGGGATAATTCCTGCCTAAGGCCTTGTGTGCTTTTGCAGACTTGGATATGTATCCAAGGGCGGGCCTTAGCAGCAGCCAGAAAGTGTCAGCCTGAAGGAAGGATACTGATTGGTTATAACACACTATAGATGAACCAATCAGTATTTAACCTGCTCTGTTAAGGGGCAGGGTTACAGTCATCCACCTCAGGTTATAAATATTGTCACTTTCCCAAATTGTGGGTGGTCCTTGTCATTCTCTCTCACCCCTCTGTGGAGTGAGGAACATCTGCCCTCCATCTCACAAGGAGAGAGTACAATATGCATAATGTATACTGAGGATGTAATGCCTCTGTAATAAGATCAGCCAGCAATAAAGACAAGAAAATAGAAATGATGTGTGATTCACTGTCTACCATAAAAGAAGAGTTGTCAGTATGGGCCATCCCCTGCCATCACAGAGAATCCATTCTGACTGGAGGTGCTGCACCAAGCAAGAACAAAGGTAACCTGTAACCCTGTCCTGTTCTCCCCACAACATCGCGGAGCACTCAGCCTTCCTGTTTACCGACAGGTACACAGCATAACACCTATTGAAGTAGGTAGAAGAGCATACCCACCCCAATCTCACTTAGGGGGTGGGGGGTACAAGGGCTACATTTGGAGGTGCTGCTGAGATAGTGAACTGCTCACTGGACAGGTTTTGCAGCAGCAGGATGTTGGGACTTATTGTGAGTGCTACAGAGACTGCTCATTGCTTCCCTCACTAAATAAATATGTTGCGGCGAACCCCTGGACATCGTGCCAGGGAGTGTGGACACCCTCATATCAGCGGAGTATTAATCTGTTGGGTGACTCCTTGAGGCACCACCAAGGAGCGTGAATACTCACATACAATTTCAAAAATATGATTTGGTGCGACTACCTGAGGCTTCACCAGGGAGGAGTGAGTACCTTGCATATCAGTTTACCAAGAAGAAAATAGGGAGCAGGTTTCTGAGGTGACACCAGGGAGCTGG
>CM071572.1:2662581-2676213 GCA_036426205.1 Ascaphus truei
TAAGGATCATCACACCAGAAGAGAGCGGTTAATGGTCACCCAGAAGAGAGGTAATGTCACACCCAGAAGAGGGATAATGTCACCCCCAGAAAAGAGGGGCCACTTTATATGAAGAGGGGTACTGTATGTCTGGCGTTATGGTGTGTGCCAGATAGTCCCCTTTGATACTTCAGGGCTTCTTAGGCCGTATAATACTGTCACACGAGTAGTGGCGTCACTGGAGTTGCGACATCAGCTGCTGGGAATATGGCTTGTATACTAGCTTTTTCACTCTCTGAATGTTTAACTCCTGAGTCGGACACTGCACACACCTTACATTCTGATACGCACTATGAATGGCAATTAATCACATGCAATGTGGATACAAGAGTGACGCCAATTAGAGGGTCAAATGTACCACTGCAATACTCTCTGACCCTCCAAGGCAGAGAAAAAGGTGTGTCACAATAGAATAAGTATCATGTTGTGCAAATTATTTATGTTATAAACTTAAGACTGGGAGCACTGCTCTTTACCCCTTTTTTGCAACCTAGTAATACTATATGATGAAGTACTTAGTGTATACATTATGCATATTGTACTCTGTTAGAAATATTACGTTAGAGGTATACTATTGTAGCCCCCTGTAAACAGCACAGGCTATACATATCTTTCTCCTACTGTGGTAAGTCCTGTTAAGGGCAGGCACCAGTAGTAATCATGGGTTTTCCCCCCTTCAAGCCCTGCCCTGAGTGATAGATGCAGGCCCCTGGCTCTGCTGCAGGCATGAGACAGAGGGGAGGTGCTGCTGACATCATGAGGGGTGGGGCTAAGACTATTTAGCAGCCCATTCCTGTAAGTGACAGTTAGTCTACTCTGGAGTCTGTTCTGATAGGACTCTGGAGCTGATCTGTCCTGGGAGTTGGAGGAGTAGACCAAGCTCCGTCCTGGGAGCCAGCAAGCAAAAGAGAGAGAGAGAACTCTGGCCTATTACATTTGGAGAGCGAGCCGAGTTCAGGTGGACCAATGCCCCTCACCCAGATGAAGGGGTGATGGGGAGAATCCATCTCCCACCCAGAGGATACCCTCTGAGGTGGGCAGTGGGGTATTGAGGCCCCACCACAGTCCATCCTGTCGGAGTGCATACTTGGAGGGAAGGAGAGGAGGAAAGGCCTGTACAGAGTGGAGGGTCATGTGTGCTGTGGAGATTGCTGTTGTTGTTGCAGCTGTTGTTGTTGCTACTACTGCCGGGCGCGGCTCAGAGCAATAAAGAGAGACATTACCTTTTACTAAAGACTGTTGTATGATCCTGGAGCATCCACCCTGGGACCGGGGTCACTCTTCTATACGGGTCCTACCCCATACCCTGGGAAGGTATAGAGGATGGAGGCGCTGCACCACCACTAGAGAATGGAGGCTACTACCCCAGAAGCCTGGTCCTGTTATCCCCCACACCACCGCGGGAGACTCAGGCCCACCTGTTCCACGCAGGTACGCACCACCCAGTACATGTAATCCGCCCTCACACACCCTAGATATGCCAGATGAGTCTAGGGGGGGGGGGGGGAATAAGGGTTACACTATTTTGACACATACTGTCTAAAGCACTTTAACAGGGACTTCAACGGACAATAACAACAGCATCATCTTTGAGTTGAATAAGTCCACACACTTTCATATTGTCACATAAAGTTCATAACTATACAATATAGGTATTCCCAAGCCTTGTTTGGAAACAAATCTGGACGCATTTGTCTTCACCTGATGTTGAAGTAGTAATTTGGGACGTTACCTTTATGGTATGTAACGGATTTTCTGGACCCTCCTGACCCACCCAATCTCACATTGTCCCCTGTGGTCTAACCGGTCCCCATTACATGGTCGTGTCTGGTGGTGCACCTGTTGGCAACAGGACTCCTGAGTCTCCCGCATGATGGTGTATGGGGAATGTCAACCCAGACAGGCAGCTGAGGTAGTGTGCGTGAGTCCTACCTACATACAGTGCAGCGCCTCCACCTCATCAGGAACTCTGCGTCCGCAAGGAGATGGTTCTGATGAGGAACTCCTCTGTGGTGCCTTCCTCTGTGGAGTAACTTCACCGTCACACATGGGGGTTCTTGTGAACAAGTGCATCTTTATTGATGGTATAGGCAGACTGCCCCTCACAGCAAACAGCTTAGCTGCTCATCTTCTTTAGTACTCTCCTTTCAGAAGATCTGCCCTCCCAATGGAGTTGGATCACCTCTCCCCCCAGGGAGATCACCACCTGTGCCAGGTCCTTGGACACAGTGTAGGCCCTGCCAGCCTTACTGCTGCAGGTCAGACTACTTGCTGTAAAACCCTTTTCTGGAACTCTTAATTAACACACTTGACCTCTTTCTTGACACACTAACTTTGGGCAGTGCTGTGTCTTATATACCTTAGGAAACAGCCACATCTCTGATGTCACTAACAGTAGACTCAGAGCCTGTTGCCACTCCCCTTGACTACATATGACACCTCACCAGGGTGTGAGGTCAAACCTCCATGATTGATGCTGGCAATCCTGTAGACTTACCAGGCTTACTGCCAGCATGAGAAAGAACTGTACACCATTTTTAACACATGGCTACAGGTAAAACATATTAATGTAGACTTAGACTTACCTAAGAGGTTATTTAATTCCAATATCCCAGAAACCTCATACTACTTTACTCCTCTACAGGGACTTTATGTTTTATATTTGCACCGTGTCATGCATATTCTTTGATATAATACAATTTTATAATTTTGTGTTTTTAAGCAGACCCTAGTTTTCGGAGTGAGTTTAAGCGGTTTAATTATCCGTAGGACTTACCTGATTCAGCAATCCACTATTCAGAGGGCAAATCTTTGGAGGGTCTTTTTTTTATCCTTTTAGGATCAACCTGTCTATACAGCAGCACCCAGCAAGGAAACAGAGCGGCGTGACTGCCCGCACAGCGAAGCAATGGGGTGCAAGTCTTTCATTTAGAGATACTGTATACAGAACTTTCCAGGTCTCTTGCATACTAAACAGTGCATTGTAGGGCAAATAAATACTCTGGTCCCGTCTTCAGGCAGGTTACATTGGAAGCTGATAGTGTCATATATATTTATACAGGGTAAAATGCATCAATACATCGAACATGTAAATCAGCGGTTTGCAGATGCTTAGTGTCACACGATAAAACTAGAGGGAGATTCAGGGGAGGTCTTGTGTGAGACGAGGTGTTCAGTGTCTGAGTACTTGGTGCAGACAGTCTCTCCTGTAATGGAGATGTAGGTAGGTACATGTAACTGGGAGCATTCAGGGCTGAGTTTAGACAAAGACACAACAGCCTTAAAATGAACCACTCTTCCGAGCTGCATTTACTGCAGCACAAACGTATTTACAGGACTCTACATCTACAAGCAAAATAATGCAGCTGCTGCTGCTGCCCTGCGTGTCCCGACAAGATGCTCAGTCTGAGTCTTGCGTTAGTGGCTCCCAGCCCTCTCTAGATCTAGAATCAGCCCAGCAGAGCTTCTCCCGCATTCTCACTCCAGGCTCGAGCACCCGGTGCTGTACGTGTCAGCCTTGTATCAGGGGGTTGTAGAGGCGGGGCTGCAGTGCGCTGCGGAGTGTGCTGCGCTAGGGAGCCCAGCGCCACACACAGTAACCCCCCCACTGCCACAGATAATACGTAATGTAGGATATTAGTAAAATCTAAACAATGAGTGGTAGAATACCGCCACTGAGGATAATGTGACACAAATCCCCTACCCGTGTGTGTGTGTGTGACTCCTAGCCAGATACTTTCCCGCGTAGGTGGGGATGTGCCGAGGGTCGTGCCCGTGATGTCACGTGAGCGGTTCGCCCTCACTGGCTGAACCGCGCACGTGACCAGGGCAAGCCTACAAATACAAAAATATTTGTCTTGCCAAGCATCGCGCCTCTGCACACTCACGTGCACGCGCACGCAGCATGGACCCATACAATGTTTTGTTCGCGCGCTCACGAGCAAGCTCTCAGTCTGGATGCCGCCTTACGCCTTACGCCTTACGCCGCGTTAACGCACGCGAGCAGCATGGACCCATACATTAATTGTTTTGAACGCGCTCTCACGAGCAAGCTCTCAGTCTGGACGCCGCCTTACATCTTTAACACTGTGAGCAGCGCGGCTGAAGTGTTCTACCGCTCGGGTGTCGGTCTTTTCACGTTTTCTCTTTGTGTCATTAAAGATTAGCACGCGTGTGCTATATAATCACGTTGGCACATGCATTGCGTTCTCCCCTCAAAAAATATACTTTATCAATGATGTTGGTTCTATTGTCCCTCACCCCCCACTGTTTTCTTGCTGTACCCACCTCCCACCCTGCATATAACTGAAAAACAAATAAAAATCGTTTGTAAAAAAATATACAAAAAAATAAACATAAAAAGATATACATATATACTTTAAAACATCTGTACATGCCCAAAAAACACAGAAAAAACCCACCAGCGACTGATCATTTTGCCCTTTTGGTTAAAATCGATAAAAATAAGTAAATGAAGCATTATTTCTTATTTAGTTAGACACCTTGTAGCAGCCCCGCCACAGAGAGGATACAAAGGAAGTAAGGACATGAAAAAGTGCCCAGATAAACACAGAATTCATACGTGTGTCAATTTTTTTTCCTGTTGTTAACACTGAAACAGATTTTTATAATAAAATGAAAACACAGAAGAAAAAAAAATCTAAACAATTAAAAAAAAAAAAAATACAAACTGAAAACTGGAATCCCTAATTATAAAACACACAGATTATAGATTCAGAAAATAAAATGAACATATTTACTTAAAGTGCACGTTACTTGGTAGTATTACATTGATTGAATCCACTCCAACTGGCGAGTAGAGCCATTTTAAGTCAACGCTTTCATGTTGACCAATCAGAAGGCTTGATTTAGCAGAGTATTAAGAAACAGGTGTCGCTGGTGCCTGGAACTTTCCGACGTTCTAATTGGCTCAGGCTGTAGTCACGGATACCGTGAACCTGTCTCCTTACTCAGCTGTCAATAGAGAAACTTTCCACTCAGGCAAATTAGGGTTACCACCCAGCCGGATCAAAGTTGGGAGGACATGTTTGTCAGAGATAAACGCTTGCCTATTAGCAAACATTAAACCATTGCTAATCTGGCAGCTGACACATCCATTCCCCTAGGGGTTTAGTAGAAGAAAATGCATTGCAGTCTGGCTAAAGTCTCGGTGATAAAAACTCCACGTACTGTAGGTTTTTGTTAGTTTAGAACTTTATTACTGCACTAAAAGTGCAGGGTAACAGCAAGATGAAAAGACTATTACAAAGAAATGTATGAAACAATCAAACGAATACACTATTCCTTACTACGCTATTCACGTTATATTAGTAATGCATATAGGCCTCGCCCCGAATCAATATGAATATTTTCTGTGGTTCGTTAGAGTTCCCTCCCGTTACATTATATCATGCTTAGTTTTTGCTGATCTATCTATTACTATCAGACTAAATCACAGATAGCATAAACGCTTACTTGAATGAATCCTTTAGGCACTATTGCATATTTCATGAAACTAACGTAGCGGACGCGGCTGGGATTTCAAGGCCGATTTGAGTTGCAGGAGATTCCGGTCTACTGTAAGTCCCGTTCAAGGTAAAACTCTTCCAGAGGGTTCCCTGCACCTAGGAGAGTCTAGTTTTCTACCCCAGTCCCCCAGTAAGTGTGTCTTTTCATCTGTATTTTGTGTTTCACTGTGTGTATGCGAATGTATGCCGAATAAATTACAATGTATTTTTCTGCCTTGTTTTGCTCAATGAATGATCCTGGTAAAAAGGTGTAAATAACCTGATCTCCTGTGACACATGTAATGCACATTTTAGTCTCCTAAGAGACCTTCTTCAGGATTGAATGAAGAAGAAAAAAAAGAAAAGATGCACACCCCATAGTAAGACTCATGAAGAGGACCACATGCATATTCTTAATGTATACGTCATCAATAAACCAATACCCTTATTAGTAATTAAGTAATCAAATGGTGTGCTGTTTCTTTAAGACTGGTGAGTAATGGTGCTTCCGATCACACGTCTCCTGCTCCCAAATAGGTTGGAAATAGTCATGTTCTGTAGGCCAAGTTTGAGACCAGTTCATATAAACATGGAAGATAGAATCTAGCAAACTGACCCAGTACACAAAGGCAGTGTTTGTGTACATAGCTGTGTATACATTTCCATCCTCTGACCAAAAGATGTAACAAAATAACGCTGTGCTTAAAAGACCTGGGTTCAAAATGTTACATGTCACTAATAAATTACAAGCCAATTAGGGCGGAGCGCAGGGTTTTTGTATTTGTTACTATACTATGTCCCCTGATTATCAGGCCCAAAATATATTACCCATCTTGATCCTTAATTACTAGCCTCCCATGTCAGTACAGAGCCCTATCTTTGCTGTCTTCACATTCCAGTGTTCTACAAACTAGGAAAGAGGCCAACAGAATGACCATGTTAAAATCATAGTTAGTGTCGGCTCTTTTGCTACTAGAAATAACTAATAATGAGCTAATACAGTATCTATCACTACAACAATAAATATAAAAATAGACTAATTCCAGGTTTTAATCCACTTTTCTCAACAAGAAAAAAGGGCTACCAATCCTAGAATGCTTAGAGATAGTCAAAAGACAAAATAGGTCTGGCTGAACCTGTCCTTCAGACTTCAATCCATATGGTGAACCTACATGAAATAAGCACAAACAAGAGGGAGTCAATCAATGAATAGGAAACTGATGTATAATATGTGCAACGGGTCCCCAGTACCTACCCAACTCTGGTGTGATAATCAGCTTAGCTGCACCCTCCTCAGGAACCCTGTGCCAGAGGCAACATAACATTGCACAGGTAGGTGCCACGAACCATGATAACATGTCTACGAAGGGTGAAGATGAAAGCTGTGCCATGGTTGACTGTTGGTTAAACAATTACTAAAGAACTAGGCCACATATCTGTATCACATTAAGAAAAGAGGAACTCTTTCTCTCCAATATTTCTCTTTGCATTGAGGTTTCCATTTTTTGCCAGCCGCATTGAGCTGATGCAGGTCTTCCTGCCTGTCCTTAATCATAGTCTAGTCTTCTGCATAATCATTACAGCTCGTTTTGTTGTATGTTTGGTTCATTCTGCACAGAATAAATGTAGTTTTCACATGCAGCATGTAATAGTTCTCCTGCTGTCGGATGAGTGTCACACTAGTGTACCATGCAGCTTCTGGGGGCTGTTTGGAGGCTTGGAACATTGGGCTGAAAAATACCAGAAACAAGGAGCAAAGTAAGGTTCCCAATGGGGATTAACACGTGAAACCCAGCACCTTTAATAAACAAATGATCCAAAATACTATGCATGCACTTACAGTATTATCTAAGCAACAGTGCATCAGATAAGGCTAATGACATATCCCCCACAGGACAGAGAGCCTTTCTGCCCACTTTAATGGTCAACATTGCTATTTAACACAATAACACCTTAACTAAGAAACAAACAAATCAATGCCCGAACTTACCCAGCTGGCTCAAAATGTCATGATCGGCTGAACTAATATATAATGGTTAGCGCTAACCATTCACATACCCACAATGCACCCAGGGCTGTAAAACTAATCCACACTAATTCACCCTGCTGAAATCACTCTCCTGGCTTCCGATTAAATCGCGTATCTCACACTCAATTCTACTGCTCACTTTTAAAGCTTTACATTCTTCTGCCCCTCATTACATCTCAGCCCTAATTTCTCGCTATGCACCATCACGACTCTTGCGTTCTTCTCAAGGATGTCTTCTTTCTACCCCCTTTGTATCTAAAGCTCTCTCCCGCCTTAAACCTTTCTCACTTTCTGCCCCACACCTCTGGAATGCTCTTCCCCTCAATACCCGACTAGCCCCCTCGCTATCCACCTTTAAGACCCACCTTAAGACACATCTGCTTAAAGAAGCATATGAGTAGCACTGGATAATCATGGACACATGACACAAAGCTTGGCCTCCTGCAGACGCACTTACTAGTATTCCCTCCTACTGTCTCTGTACGTTCTCCCTACCTACCAATTAGATTGTAAGCTCCTCGGAGCAGGGACTCCTTCCTTAATGTTACTTTTACAGTATGTCTGAAGCACTTATTCCCATGATGTGTTATTTATATTTGCTATTTATATGACATGTATTACTACTGTGAAGCGCTATGTACATTTTATGGCGCTATACAAATAAAGACATACATACATACATACATACATACATACACACAAAATGTATTCCCCAACAAAAGGAATATCACAGTCAATACCTTGTCCGCCAGTTCGGTCAGGTTATCAAAACAAATGGCATGATGTCGGTGAACCCACAGTGAACTTCAGGGAGATAAACGTCTATAGGGTAAAGTAAAGGGTTTAAATGGGATTCGAAGCACTGGACTTACCCTTATGTCTGTTATCTGTGGCGAAGATAGCAGGGTCATCCTGAGACAGAGGGGCACTAAATACCTGTATAGCAACAGAGAGAAAAAAGTGAGAAATTGCCGAGATCGAAGAACCAAGACAAAGAAAAAGGGCGATAATGCACTGTGACGGAGCGACCTGTATGCAAGGGCAGTAAGACGCTAAGACCGACGGATAAGCTTAACCGGATTGGTTTATTAACCAGAAGACAACTAATCAATAGGGACCCTGTCCCTTTAAGGTCAAAAGAAATCATAAAATAAACCCCTATTCCCTATAGGGAAACTAACTCACTACTTCAGCCCTATCTAATAGCAGCTGGCCAACTAAACTGGTTACCAGCTTTAAAACATATAACACAATATTATATAGCACTATAACACAAGGGAACAATATATAGTTTTATCTGACATGCTGGTCCAGCATCTCATATTTCTCCAGCTGCAGGCGTGAAATTCCTGCTGCTCCCAGGAAGTCTTTAGCCCTTCTTTGTGCAGGCTCCTGTTGTGTGGGGCTTTGAGTCCCCCACTGTTGCCTGGCAAAATCCTCTGGTCAACAAAGCCTGGATCCCTGCGGGTTGGAGCTCTGTGGTCTGTGATCGTCTCAAAGACTCCAAACAGGGACAGTGCAAAGCAGCCACTTCCTGCCTTTTCTACCCTTTCAATCAGGATTTAATTACCTCCACCTCCCAGTTCAGGTATGAAACCCGACACTAGGGCAGTTTTCAGCCTTGTAAGGGAGTTTAACCCTTGGACTCCCTTACATGCACCTAGAGAGGAGAAGAGATAGTGGAAGTGAAAACAATCTAAGAAACAATGAACAATGAACTTACTGCATGATTGGAAGGTACTCCATTATTCTTAAGCCTGGCAGGTTCCTTCTCCTTATCATCTAAGGGGTGATCAGATATTGATATAGTTATTGATAATATGTTAATATCACCACAGTCACTGCCCACCAGATAAGTCCTACAGCCACCAAAATGGGTTATCGGGATTTCAGAGAGAGCTGCACAAATACCCACCTTTTCTCTGCTAAGTAGCCCTATATTTCCCTGCTAAAGATGGTTGCAATATTTCTAGAAAATCAGGCAGATGGGAATTGGACACGAGGCCACTGCCCCAGGGCACACGTACATCAGAGAACAGTAAAGGACCAGAAAAGTTTAATAGAAATGACATTGACTGTGAGGGGAGGGGGTAACTAGGCTATACAATAAAGGTTAAGCCCATCTGGATGCCCCTGAAACCGTGGGATCTCTGGCAGCTACAAAGCACCATAAGTCAGGGGCCAGGTAACATAACATGCAGAAGTTCCCCGCTTTTCTGATTTGACCAGTTATAGGAAAAATGAGGCTTAGGGAAGTACCTCTGGTACCTTTTGGACCAGGGGGAATGGGCCAGATGAAGAGGTAATCTCTCGAAACGTCGCCCCCCTAGCATACTTTCCGTTCTCCGTTTTTTGTGTATATTCCTTGTGTTTCATGTTTTTTTTCCTTTCCCCTTTTTAACTTTCGCCCCCCCCCCCCCCTCACTTTGTAACATGCCCATTTGTGATACTGGTTTCTGCAAACACATTTGATTTATTTCTGGTTTGTTTTATTATTAAATGTTTATTCTGCATTACAACTGTTTTCATCATTTAGCTATTAGACAGTGAGTGCTGGTACTTACGTAGATTTGTATTTATTAAAATATGTTTTATTATGTTGGTGCATTTACTATAAATGTCTGTTCAGTCAGCCCGGGAATCCATATAGGTGCCAGGAAGTCTGTATAGACATCGTAGTTGAAAGAAGAGACGGGATGTTGAGAGGTGCCGGGGTGTTACGTGCACAGGGCAGGGCAGAGTACTGGCTCCGGAGAACAGAGACCCCCTGTGGGGAGGACCCTCTGGTTTGCCAGACTCAGTGGAGCCTGCCCAGTAGGTGGCAATGGGTTGACTGGGGGAAGCGGCAGAATGTTGGCCCGTTTCCCATTGGCCACTTCATTTGTCCCGCCCACAGGGCATCCCGGGCTGGCTTGGCACGCCCCCGCCTCTAACGTCATCTAAAGGACGAGCCCCTATTCCTAGTGGCTGGTGGGAAGGAATTCCCATGTTCTGATTGGTCGCTCCTCCTACTTCCATGCTGAACATAGAACAGCGGAGGGTATGTAAGGAGAAACCCCAGTCAGAGAACCAGGCGATCCTGTGACTTGGGCCGGTGACGCAAAGACGGCTTTTCAAAGTTGCTCTGTTACGAATAGCAGAGCAACCGGCTTCATTTTTGGAGCAAGGAAAGCCTGCTGCGCTGAGGCCAAGTCAGACGCGAGGTCCAAGTTCTCGTTTTAGAACGTAGTGGTCGCGGCTAGAGCTGCTAGCCTAAAAGAGGACCAGGAAGCCCGGGTGGATATCTGGTCAGGGTAAGCCTTCCTGAAGCAGGCACCCTACACCTATTTG
Organism: Ascaphus truei; assembly: GCA_036426205.1. NCBI lineage: Eukaryota > Metazoa > Chordata > Amphibia > Anura > Ascaphidae > Ascaphus > Ascaphus truei. The sequence continues at coordinate 2,673,487 of CM071572.1, forward strand.
AGCCTAGTGTTCACCCCCAGACCCCCAGTAAGTGTGTTTTTCGTCTGTATTTTGTGTATTCATTGTGTGTACGTGGGTTTACCCGAATAAACTACATTTGATTCCACTACTGTGTTTTGCCTGGTGACTGATCCCGGTATAAAAGTGTTACACGTGCTGGTCTCCCGTGACATTGTCCTGGTCTCCCGTGACATTGTCCTGGTCTCCCGTGACATTGTCCTGTTTAGTGAGGGAATGACAGACAGGGAAAGTTGAGCAGTATGTTTCTTGTACTTCCAGTTCTGTGTGACTATAACGTGTCTAAAGGAGTCAAAACAGCAGGAAGCAAAGAAAGTTGGGCTAACATGCTGTGCAGCAGGCAATAAAAAAACACTTTACTGAGACATGCCCACACTCACATACTGAAGAAGTACTGTATATACATGGCTGGAGAGGGTGTTTGCAGAGGGGAAGAACAAGAGAGAGTGTTGTTAAGTAAAATTCACTAGATATTAAAACATTGTTTTTAACCTCAAAACATACATTACAGCAAATGAAAATATCACTTGTGAGCCCATTCACATGTCTGCCAGGTCTGCAACTCTGCTTTTCCCCATTATGTCCCAGCATTCAGTGTTTCCAATGCAGCAAGGGATTCTGGGAAATTACATGCGAGCACACATTGTCACCTTTTGCTTGTCCATTTTAACATTGACCCCTATAAGTGTATGACTGTCATATTACACGTTTTTTCAGCACAGCCTGGGTTAACCCTAGCTATGCAGCCAGTAACCCCACACACAGACAGCTATGTTGACCTTTTGTGTCTCATCAGTGTGAGGCTGGTTATACTGGCTTTGCAATTTGACGCTGGGATAGGTTTCAACCACACCTTAAATAAGATATAGTGATGAGACCCAAAAGGTCAAAATAGCTGCCTGTGAGTCGGGTTACTGGCTCTGCACTTTTAACCCAGGCTGTGCTGAAAAGCTGTGTAATGCGACAGACATAAGCTTATAAGGGTCCATGATAAACTGGATTTGAAGCAAAAGGTGACAGTGTGCTCAGTTGCATGTCATTTCCCAGAATCCCTTGCTGCAGTGGAAGCACGGTACGTTAGGAGATAATGTCTGGGACGTGTGAATGTGCTCACAAGTGGTATTGTCCTTTGCTGTACGCTGTACGGTGGAGGGTTTTGTCACTTTTTTACCTACCATAACTCATCTAATGTGTGGTTGAAACATCAAAACATATCATTTGTGTTGCTTTTCTTTACCAGTGGAACTGGGAGGCCTCGGGCCCTGAAAAGGTAGCTGTAGTCTGCATATTACTTGTGCCTCAGGCACCAAACAATAGATTGTAAGCTCCACGGGGCAGGGACCTGTGCCTGCAAAATGTCTCTGTAAAGCGCTACGTAAAACTAGTAGAACATGCTATTATTATTATTATGTGGGCCTGTGTTACACCATTGCATTGTCTCTCTCTGTGTCCCAGGCTCGCTCTCTGCCCCTTTCTCCCCCCATTGCAGACTCACGTTTTTTCTGACGTACGCAGCACACGAGCAAGACGAGAAGCGCTGTGAGCAGCAGAGCTCCCAGGATAGAGCCAATCACAATGCCAGCGATAGCCCCAGCACTGAGCATGGCTGGAAAGGGAAAAGAGTGACACTGAAATGCAGCCATACGAGTGGCACATTTTGTCTAGCCCTTAGTGTGCCTAATAAACCCATTGAAGCTATGACCAGGAAGGCTGGTCTGGTGAGAAGGACCCTCCTCCTCCTCCGCAGCCGCCCCCAGTTGGAATGACACATTTGGTCACGGTCATTTCGCCGGGACCGCGTGACTGCTGTCGTACGGCCGCCAACAGACTCTCCGCCGCAGCAGTTTCACCGCTGGATCCTCTTCTAGGAGAAGGTAAGTTTCAGCGGTTAGGGAAAGGGGTTAACTTTAGGGATTTTAGCGGCTAGCGTAGCTGGTTAACTTTAGGGGTTTTAATGGTTAGGGGTTAACTTTGGGGTTTTTAGCGGTTGGGGTAGGGGTTAACTTTATGGTTTTTAGCGATTAGGGTAGAGGGCTTTAGGGTAAGGGTTAAGCTGAAGTACTTACTTTAGCGGCAACGTGGCTGGCATCTGGCAGCGGTAGGGTGAGTTGTGGCAAAGCACCGGCAGTCATTTAGTCGTGGCGAAACGGCCACGACCAAGTGTCCTAAAGCTACTTTAGCACAAGAACTATTTAACCACATGACACATAAAGCTTGGCCCCCTGCAGACGCACTTACTAGTATTCCCTCCTACTGTCTCTGTACGTTCTCCCTACCTACCAATTAGATTGTAAGCTCCTCGGAGCAGGGACGCCTCTTCCTTAATGTTACTTTTACAGTATGTCTGAAGCACTTATTCCCATGATCTGTTATTTATATTACTTGTTATTTATATGATATGTATTACTACTGTGAAGCGCTATGTACATTTATGGCGCTATATAAATAAAGACATACAATACAATACAATACAATACAACCAGTCACTGTCATAAGATGTAGTTCCAGGTGACTGGAGAAGCGCGAATGTCGCCCTACTTCCCAAGAGCTCACGTACGGGAGAGGCAGCTAACTACAGGCCAGTGAGCCTGACTACAGGCCGGTGAGCCTAACTACAGGCCAGTGAATCTGACTACAGGCCAGTGAGCCTAACTACAGGCCGGTGAGCCTAACTACAGGCCGGTGAGCCTAACTACAGGCCGGTGAGCC